>LPNX011060190.1:1187986-1280633 GCA_001517045.1 Pseudotsuga menziesii | reverse complement strand
CAACTGGGCATGCAAACTGCCATGCAAAAATCCCTATTTTATAGGAAAAATTAGGGTTAGGGTTTGTGAGATAGAAGGAACACTTACCACTGATAAGCCGACTAAACTGCTTCAAAGAAAGTATGCAAGCACGGAGAACTGGATCGGAGATGGGCAGATTTCTTCTGCTTTCGGTGAACCCCCAGCAGCAAGAACCCCAGTCAGAAAAGGGTGACGCTTTTAGTGAAGGAGGTGTCCGATGAAGCTGCCGATTTGCAGGACTGATAGCCTTCCCGTGCCAGAGAGAATGCCTGGTACATGCGGGATTTTTGAGACCTCTAGGCAGGATAGCGACTTGCTCTAGAGAGACAGCTGCTCATGCCCCTGGGATCCTGAAACTGCTGATAACTGCTCCGGATGAGCACGGACGGATCTGATAATCACTAGGTACCGGAGTATGATGCTGATGATGAGAATGGTGTCTGATTTTCGGAGTAAAACCGATATCTGAAGGCCCAGCAACTGATTAGGGCTTTCTAGCTTAAAACCCCCCCTTACGGCTGCACACGTGTCCCTGCAACAATCTATACCATATACTGGATAACTTATGAATGAATGAAGAACAAGTGGTGAACCTGTATGGCTTACCCGGAATAAGACTAGGACAGATGTTTCACTGCCGAAATCCCGTTAACTGAAGACTCCGTCTCCAACCCCAACTGTTGTGCAGCATGCTGTGCTGCTATCCAAGAGCTCCCAAAATAATCATAATCCAAAAGTTAAGCCTCCTTTCGCTTTATCCTCTATTTATAACGTTCAACTGTGAAAACCCTAATCTTTGACCTAATTAGGTCACTTTATCTTCTAATTTGCCGTTGACTTGCATGCATACGAATGGAGACTTAAAGAGTGCATGCATCATTTAAATAATGCTTGGATGGCATGCACGAAGGTGGCCTTTGGCCCCGGTGGCCCTTCTTGACCTAATGATGATGCCCTAGATCTTCTATGGATGGCATCAGTCCTTAGCTGATTCCCTAGCTGTTAGTAACCGCTCGAACCCATAGGAATCACATAGGTTAGCGGTTTTGGGCCTCCAGGCCTAATTGGAAGAGGACATTACAGTCCTCCCCGCTTGAGATTGCTTGTCCTCAAGCAACTTCAAACTGGGATGCTGCAATACCTATTCACCTTCCCATGTGGCATCCTCTGGTGGTAGTTCCTTCCATTGAACCAAGTATTCTCGGATTATCCTGTTCCTGAGCTTCCTCTCTCTAGTCTGTATGATCCGTTCGGGAATCAGTATCAACAGTCCTTCATCATCTAAAGGAGGCAGTTCAGTGGATGGAGAAATGTGTTGCCCGAGGGTCTTCTTCATATTAGATACATGGAACACATTGTGAATTTTCCTTTCCTGTGGAAGTTCTAGTTCATATGCCACCTCTCCCACCTTCCTGATTATTCTGTATGGTCCATAGAAGCGGGGTTTTAACTTCTCTACTCCTTTCTTCTTAAGTGATGACTGTCTATAAGACTGGAGCCTTAAGTACACTAAATCCCCTACCTCAAAGCTCCGCTCAATCTTGTGTTTGTCGGCATACAACTTCTGTTGATTCTGGGCTGTTTGTAAATTCTCCTTCAATATTTTCAGAATGTCCTGACTGTCCTGTATCCAATCCTTAGCCTTAGGAGCCCTACTATCTCCAAATGCCAAATCTGCATAGTCCAAGGCCTCATAACCATATAATGCATTAAAAGGAGTCATCCTAATAGACATGTGATATGTAGTATTGTAGCAATACTCTCCCAGGTGTAGCCATTTGATCCAGGTTCGCTACTGCCCTGCTACATAGTTCCTTAAATATCCTTCGATCCACTTGTTGACTATTTCCATTTGCCCATCACTCTGGGGATGATAACTTGTACTAGTAGCCAGTTCGGTCCCCACCAATCTGAACAGTTCCTGCCAGAAGGCCCCCGTGAACCTGCTATCCCGATCACTAACAATGGTCTTAGGTAACCTGTGTAGCCTGAAGACCTCCCTGAATAATAACTCAGCTACTTGAGCTGCCAAGTAGTCTAATGCTATCGAGAAGAAATGTGTGAACTTGGTCAGTCTGTCAACTACTACATATAAACAATCTCGCCCTTGGACCTTGGGCAAGCCTGAAATAAAGTCCATGGAGATGCTTTCCCACTTCTGTTCTGGAATCGGTAGTGGTTGGAGTAACCCTGCTGGATGGGTGTTCTCAATCTTGTTCTGCTGACAGATGCTACATTCCTGGACATGCTGCATAATTTCCCCCTTAAGGCCCTTCCATGAGAACCTCTCTCTGATCTTCCGGTAGGTCTTTAAGAAACCTTGATGCCCTGATAAAGGAGAATTGTGGGTTGCCTGAATGATCTTTTTCCTAAACGTGGATTATGGAACGAGGTATATCCTGTTTTTGTAATAGATGATGTCATCCACAATCCTGTACCTGTCATCCTGAATTTGCCCGTCCAATAATTCGCAAGCAAATTTATTTTTGGAGTATTCTACTAAGAGAAGCGCTCTCCAATCCGTGGATATACTACTGAGAGATAATCGGGTTGGATGCCTGGATAATGCATCAGCTACTACATTATTCTTACCTTTTACATACTCGATCTCGAAATCGTAGGCTTGTACTTTGCTGACCCATTTCTGTTGTCGCTCATTCAGTTCCTTCTGCTCCAGGAAATACTTGAGGCTGTTATGATCGGTTTTGATTTTGAACTTACTGCCCACCAGGTACTGTCTGAATTTTGTGAGAGCATGCAATATGGATAGCATCTCTTTGTCATATATGGAGTAATGGCGATCGTAGTTCTTCAGTTTACGGCTTTCAAATGCAATAGGGTGATGATTCTGCAACAACACTGCTCCTAACCCTTCCCCTGAGGCATCACATTCTACTACAAAGGGTTGTGAGAAGTCTGGTAATGCTAGAACTGGACAAGAACTCATAATAACCTTCATCTCCTCGAAAGTTTTCTGTGCTAAGTCTGTCCAAGTGAACGCCCCCTTCTTGGTGAGATCTGTGAGGGGTGCTGCAAATTGGGAGAATCCCTTAACGTACCATCGGTAATAAGTGCACAGACCTAGGAACCCTCTCAATTCTGTAACTGTTTTTAGCGCGGGCCAATCTCTGATAGCTCGGATTTTCTCCATGTCAACCTGTACTCCTTCTGCATTGATTACATGTCCTAAATACAACATTTCCTTCATGCCAAACTCACACTTGGACATTTTCACATAAAGGGAATGTTCTTGTAAAATACTCAATGCTTCGTCCAGGTGTTTCAGATGCTCTTCCCATGTTTTGCTGTAAATCAGGATGTCATCAAAGAATACGAGCAAAAACTTACGTAGCTGTGCTCTGAAGGTGTGGTTCATGCATGACTAAAAAGTGGCCGGAGCATTGGTAAGTCCAAAGGGCATGACCAAAAACTCATAGTGACCATAGTGACAGCAAAAAGCTGTTTTGGAGATGTCCTGGTCCCTTACCCTGATCTGATGCTACCCCGAGCGAAGATCGATCTTGGAGAAGTATTGGGCTCCCCGAAGCTCATCCATGAGTTCGTCAATTCTGGGAATGGGATACCTGTTCTTAATGGTCTTCTTGTTGAGTGCTCGATAATCTATGCACATTCGCAGTGTACCATCCTTCTTTTTGACCAGTACTACTGAGGATGCGAAGGGGCTAGAACTGGGCTGAATATATCCAAGCTCCAGTAATTCTTTGATTGTTTTCTCAATCTCATCCTTGTACCTTTTGGGATGCCTATAAGGAGTGGTGATGACTACTTGTGTTCCCTCCTCTAGCTCGATGATGTGTTCAAACCCTCAGTCTCGTGGTCTACCTGATGGAAGGTCCCGAAAAAACCTTTTCATGTTTTTGTAGCAAGGCTTGAATGTCACTTGGGTGTTGTGTGCTGGTCTCTGGGGGTTTCCTGAAGGTGACTAAACATTCTGCATCCCATTCTATATCACCCTGTTGGAGTACTGCCTCCATCCTCTGTGACGAGACTGGTTTTGGGGGATAAGTGTTCATGCCTTTCAAAACTACTCGTTTGCCGTCTGGCCCCTGGAATTCCATTTCCATTGCCGTGTAATCTGTAGTGTATTTCCCTATAGAATAAAGCCACAGAACACCCAATACCACATGAGTATCTGCTACATCCACTACATAAAAAGAGTCTGTCATCTGATAGTTACCTAAGGCGACATTCAATTTTGGGATCCAGTAGTTGCACTCCATGCTGGAGTTCCCGGCTACTGCTACGGTGAATCCTTCGAACTTCTCGGTCTGAATACCTCTCTTGGCTACCCAAGCGGAGTCAATGAAATTGTGGGTGGCTCCCCCATCAATCAATACTCCTACTCTGTGACCTTGTACTACTCCCCTGACCCTGAGAGTATGGAATCTTGGTACTCCAGATAATGTAGCAATGACTCCCTCTGGTATATCACCCTGGTGTGATTCCTCTTCTGTGACCTCCTACTCATAGTCATCCTCATCACTGTCTGAATATACCTCACTGTAGTGAGCCTTCGCCTTCCCTGCACACCTGTGTCCTGGTACCCATGGTTACTGACAGGTGAAGCATAAATTCTTCCTTCTCAAGTCTTTCCTAGTGTCCTCGTCTAACCAAGTTTTCTTGGGCACATCCTGCTGGAAAGGTTTCCTGTCCTTGTCCCTAGCAGAAAAATTGGTTTTCAGTGGGAATTTGTTTTTGGGGACTGAATCCTGAAGATCTCTTGCTCTGCTAATGGCATCCTGCAGAGTTAGGGGTTTGTAGGCTTTCACCCATCCCCGTAGTGGCTCTGTGAGGGCCTCAGTGAATAACATAGTCAATCTGCTCTTTGACACATCTGTTACCATAACGGCTAGCCTCTGAAATTCTAAAATGAAAGCTTCTGCACTTTCGGTCTGTTTGAGTTGAGCCAACTCCCTGAAATGTATCTCTGGATCTTTCCTGTCAAACCTCTCTATGAGCTTCTGAGTGAACTCACCGTAGGAATGTGTGGTGTTGTGACCCAATGTCACCAATCCGTGGTACCACCACTCGTGAGCTTCTCCATCTAGGTGAAGTGTAGCCAATTTAATGGCGTCCGTCTCTATCATGGGATTGAGTTGGAAATAGGTATCCAACTTTTGAACCCATATCCTCGCTGATCCTCCGCGAGTCCCATCAAAGTTTGGGATGGTCAACCTGCCCAAAGTCTTCTGCAACTCATAGTTGTGATTGAAACCCTTGTTGAAATTCCTGGGCCTGTTCCTACTCTTCATGTTGTAGAAATCTGAAAAAGACATGGCAGCATGAAACTCATCCCCTAAGTCTCTATACTCCTATAGATAAGCCCCAAAAGGCTCGCTAGGTTCTACCTGCATGACCGGGCCCCCTACTGTATCTGCCAAGAAGTGAGGCATGGTAGGCCTAATAGAAGGTCTGCTGTATATGTGCGGAGTATTCTGAATGTTAGTGTATGCTACCTTTCCACTGCTGCTTGTAGATCCCCGATCTACCGGTGAGGGAGGTGTACTGTTGATACCTGTTTCTGGTTTCGGTGATAATCTGTTGATTGCATTGAGTACCTCTTTTTGTCCTTTGGCTAAGTCTTGCAATGCAGAGACCAAGCTGCGAAACTCCATCCGATCCTCTTCTTCTCCCGTTCCTTTTCCCCTATCCGAATGTATACCTGTTTGTTCCATGTCTGAATTGGTATCTTCTAGTTGGATATCTTCGAATTTTTCTATGTATCTACTCTTCCTCCTCCTATAGGTTACAAAAGGGTCTCCTTCTGTATTCATCTACTTTTCATTTCTTAAGCCCACAGCTGGCAAAGAAAATAGCTCTGATACCACTGTAATATCCCAAATCCCGATATTTTCTATTTCTAAGCAAATATGCTAATACAACTGGGCATGCAAACTGCCATGCAAAAATCCCTATTTTATAGGAAAAATTAGGGTTAGGGTTTGTGAGATAGAAGGAACACTTACCACTGATAAGCCGGCTAAACTGCTTCGGAGAAAGTATGCAAGCACCGAGAACTGGATCGGAGATGGGCAGATCTCTTCTGCTTCTAGTGAACCCCCAGCAGCAAGAACCCCAGTCAGAAAAGGGTGACGCTTTCAGTGAAGGAGGTGTCCGATGAAGCTGCTGATTTGCAGGACTGATAGCCTTCCCGTGCTGGAGAGAATGCCTGGTACATGCGGGATTTCTGAGACCTCTAGGCAGGATAGCGACTTGCTCCAGAGAGACAGCTGCTCACGCCCCTGGGATCCCGAAACTACTGATAATTGCTCTGGATGAGCATGGACGGATCTGATAATCACTGGGTACTGAAGTATGATGCTGATGATGAGAATGGTGTTTGAGTTTCAGAGTAAAACTGAGATCTGAAGGCCCAGCAACTGATTAGGGCTTTCTGGCTGAAAACCCCCCCTTACGACTGCACACGTGTCCCTGCAATGATCTATACCATATACGGGATAACTTATGAATGAATGAAGAACAAGTGGTGAACCTGTATGGCTTACCCGGAATAAGACTAGGACAGATGTTTCACTGCCAAAATCCCGTTAGCTGAAGACTCCATCTCCAACCCCAACTGTTGTACGGCACACTATGCTGCTATCCAAGAGCTCCCAAAATAATCATAATCCAAAAGTGAAGCCTCCTTTCGCTTTATCCTCTATTTATAACGTTCAACTGTGAAAACCCTAATCTTTGACCTAATTAGGTCACTTTATCTTCTAATTTGCCGTTGACTTGCATGCATGCAGATGGAGACTTAAAGAGTGCATGCATCATTTAAATAATGCTTGGATGGCATGCACGAAGGTGGCCTTTGGCCCCGGTGGCCCTTCTTGACCTAATGATGATGCCCTAGATCTTCTATGGATGGCATCAGTCCTTAGTTGATTCCCTAGCTGTCAGTAACCGCTCGAACCCACATGAATCACATAGGTTAGCGGTTTTGGGCCTCAAGGCCTAATTGGAAGAGGACATTACAGTGTGTGTATGTGAATCATCTCGCCCAACATCTATGGATACAAGAGGACAATGGCAAGGTGGTACAGAGAAGTGGTGCATGTATGGTGGCTCCTCAAGTGGTAGTGTTCTCGCTTTTGGTTCCCTTACAACGTATGTTCTCGTTATTGGTGGTTGTGCCACAACGATATAGTTCTTTATGGTCGGAGGACCAATTCCATAAAGGTCGTGTGACGGGTCCCTGTTTGAGATTATTCCTCCCAAGACAATGGAGTAGGGCATGAAGCGGCTCTCCCTAGTGGCATTAACGATGACCTGGTTTGAGAACACACACAACAAAGGCCTAGGTTGTTGTATGGGATATGATGCACATAGTTGAAAAGTCGGGCTAACTCGTTTACAAATGGCTTATATTTATGGCCACTTTCTGTTTTATGCTCTTTCGGAGCATTTTTTTTTGTATTTTAGCTTAATGCTTTATTGGTCGCCTTGAAATAGGGGTTTTATAGCTACTACCTATTCTCTAAACAATGTTTTTTGTGCTTGTGCACATGTGTAAGGTCGACAGGTCTCTAAACAATGTGATATGTTTTCATTAACAAAATGCGATTTATTTTTCCGAGGAAAAAAATACTATGATATTTTCATTGAATAAATTACTCCTTTCCTTAAAAACTAAATTGGAGTGGATTTTCTCTTTATATGAGAGGATAATTTATGTTTCTATATTCATATCAAATGTTAATGGATCACCATCCACACTAGTCCTATAAACACAAGTTAATTAAATGAATGGTTTTGTGAATGGATTTTCACAAATAATAGCTTCCCATAAGAGGATTATTGAAAATATGTTTGGATCTTTTGCACCATTAAAATGCCTTTTATTAATGATTTTCTTTTACTTGAATTATTTATAACTAACAAGATTCCATAGTTTTGTTGTCCCTACAATGATGCTCCTTTGCAGAGGGTCTTTTATCCCAAGTCTACCAATAGTAGGGAAGAGCTTGATTTTGTCCCATGCCTCTAACGAGATCCTCTTTTTTTCCAATTTTCCTCTTTTCAAAGGAAAAAATCAATTGATTTAACCATCTCATTACATATCCCATTTGGGGAAAAAAGTAGAGAGTGGAAAAAAGGAAAAAAAAAAGAGAAATAAACTTTATCCTAATTTGTTCAGGACGTGGTTTTAAACAACGAGTCATAGTTATTAGAATCCCAAAATATTGTTCTGAATCCCATTTAGTTGCATACAAAAATTCAAGGATATTAGAGATTCTTGATAATTTGAAGGCATCAACACTAACTCCAAAAATCTTATCAATTCTATTGTTCAAGTTCGAACCAAATGACAATAGATATGTGTTGAAAATAGTCTCAAATCTCCTCACTATTATACTTAAGGATGCTCCCAAAAGGAGAATACCATTAACAAATTTAAGTGGTCGAAGGAGTTTTACCTACAAATTATTTTGATGCTTTGGATCTATTAATTAATTTATAATCCAAGGCCTAATCAATGTTTCTATCGCCATGATGTAAATAAGGTGTGGAAGAGGGAAACTTTGTTTTCATCATAATCTTTGAATATATCTTATAATCTCTTATCGATTGATGTACCTATCCATGGGGAGTTTGTGCTTGCTTTGATCCATGTAATAAGGTTATTTGTAAATCCAAATACTGATACAACTTTAAGAATGGAGCAATTCTTGTCTATATCAAATGCTTTCGGCTTGCTCATCTTAATAATCATGTATTTTCTTTGAGAAATTTTTATTGAGTTGGTTGCTTCTTGTACATGGTAGTGTTTTCATATATTGGCCTATTAGGAACACAAATCCTCCACAATCCTCTAGCATTATTTTTGTCATAATCCTCTTTAATATTTTTACAATGACCTTTTAACATATCTTGTTGAAAAACATCACACATGGAGATTGTCATTTGGGAGTAACCTTGTTGTTGACCTAACCTTGTGCCCTGAAGAATCGAAGGTTTAGCTTGAGTACCATCTTGAGAATGAGGGGAAGTGCTTGGGGGTTTTCCATGGGATATGTTGTCTAGAAAATAATTAAGAATAAGAAACACGTCTAAATCTTGAAAGTTAACTAGATTCTTATACTCATTTGAGATAAGGGTTAGGAAGGTGGAATTTACCCTTCCTATTTCGTCCTCTATTACTCTTCCACTACTTTGATTAAGTCACTTCATTGAGATCCCATCAATTATGTTAGATTTGGCATAAAAACATCAAGGATTGGTTCCTTGTTTAGATGAAAGGAAAACATGCTTTCCCTTAGTTCCTCCATTGGTAGTAGTTTGAGGAGGTTATAATTCTCTCATTTAGTGATGACCTTATGGTTGTGAACCAATAGCATTTATAGTGATTATTCTAATAAAGGACTCAAATACCAAGTAATTGAGAAAAACATGGGCTATGAGTTTTATTTGAATTCAAAAAGTGATTGTGTTATTTAAGAGTGAAAACATTGAAATTTGTCCCCCGCGTTGGGTGTTGATTGATCTATTGACCCATGTCCATCTCATGCGTTGTATGCATGCATGTGCCTCCATTCTTACACCTACATTGAGGATGATAAATTGGTTCAAAGATGATTATATCTTGATCTTGTTGGTAATTATGGTTCAATTTGGAAATCTTCCCCCAGATGAATGATTTTCTCCATGATGACCCTTCCTTTGCATGCCTCGACCATTACTCATGCCCTTGTGGCTTTTGCTCCTTCCTCCCATCATCGTATTGTTTTGAACTTGGAAACAATTTCGCTCATATTTGGCTAAGTCAACAAAATGGCATAGAAAGGCCTTGCATTCATCGCTTGCTACATTGGATCCCTCCCTGATTCATTGTTGCTCAGATACTTAATCCTTGGGTTCTTTCATCACCTAGTTCTATTGTCCTCCCTTGCTTTGCGCTCATCATGGTTTTCTCCAAGCACATAGAACATAAAAAATCAATAGGTCCACGTTGTTCTCATATGGCCCAGGCCTTGCACTATATATATAAATCCCATGTGAGTTTCTCTAGTTTGGTTCATCCAGAAGCTCAGAACAACATTCAAAGGATGGAGGCTCGGATTCATGATCACTCTCAAAGGCCATACCTAGAGCAACTCAATGCATAATTAGGGAACTTGATCGAGGATGCAGGTTACACCCACATAAGGGAGACACGATATACCATAACTCTTGGCCTTGTCTGGTATGCCAAGTCTCTTATAGGTCAAGCAATGTCTGATTATGTTAATGCTCACTTTCAAGACAACTCTCAAGGAATAAGTTTGAATGACTGCATGGATTGTTTAGAGGGTTGGTTTCGACGTTTCATTCAAGCTCAGGTGGATGTTGATTCATGTATAAATGCCAAGATTAATGCCTTAGCCCATGAATGACTGGTAAATCCTCCAACCATGTATCATAGAGGATTGAAGTTTCCCATATGTTTTTTTTCATTGTCATCCTCTTATGCCTCAGACTAGTGAGCACTCACGGGCCAAGAAGAAACCTCCTTCTCTAGGTGCTACCTATTTAATCATTCCCCTATACTTATTTATAATGATGACAAGCCATGGATGAAGCTACATGTGGCCATTATGTCTTTGCTATGAAAAATATTTTCTTTCAGTTTTATTTTGAATTTTGAGGTCATAACCCTCGACCTATGGGGGGGGCTCTCTGATGTTTGATTTAGAATCTTGTTTTTCTCGATTGTTTATGGTTATGTGGATTGATAGTTTTGGTTTGAAGGGATCCCACAACCTCTGTAGACCTTAGGTTTCAGACTTTTGTTGGTCAGTGCTCCATGTACAACTTCCTTTTGATTATAATAGAATTTGAATTAAAAAGAAAATATATTGAAATTTGGTTAGAAAATATCCTTTTGTTCTCCATTTTATGCAAGTATTTTGTGTTGCAATCTATTTATTTGTTTAAAAAAAATTGTGGGTTGAGCATTGAGTGCCCTATGTTTGTCTTTTCAAGCATTTGTTAGTTGTAATCTTGCTTCAATATCCTCCCAAACTAGGTATTTAGTGTAGTAGAGTCTCTCAATCATCGCTCAAGTAGAGACCAATTTTATTTGACATTCCTTTCCATGGAAACTAGGGTCAATTGAGTTAGAATTTACCCATTTTTAATATTATATTTTAGCCATTTATTTATTTTGGTCCCATAGATAAGAGGTTAAACCATACATGTTTAATTGTGAGTCTCAATATTTTATAACTACATCCATAAATCCCTCTTCCATGAGGAAAATTGGGTTGAACCTAAAAGTAACATGAACTATGTCTTTTGGAGAAAGATATCAAGAGAGATAAACTGATAGACTTGTAATCAAAAGCTACATTAGAAATATTTGTAGACAGCAGGAATGAAACTTGTACCGACCCTTTGATTTATATAGGTATATTGTCTAAATATAGACTTGATGTCTATTAGTCCTTAATCCATCAAGATGTTTTCAACCATCATTCTATGAGGGTCTTGGATGATGGAGCCTCCTTTTTTTCCCCTATTCGTTCAGTACCATATTGAACTCTACAATTTTTTTTCACATAAACGGTTATATTGTATGAACAAAATTGTCTCGTAAGTAGAGTCTAGAAGATTTTACATGACAATATCGTTTGCTGATTTATCCCAAAAAATTGAAGAGCATCTACAAGGATATTACATTCCTCTACAATATCGCTAAAACATAGAATACTACTAATATATAATCAACAAAAGACTCGTAAGACCAAAAAGCTTTTACAAAACATGTAAGATACTTGCTAGTTTGAGTGTTGGTTGCCTTTTGAGGACTGAGAAATTCTAGTTATTTCCACATTCTCTTGAGACCATTGTACAATTTCTTCCTCCCTAGGTAGGCTATGGACTCCTTCGATCACACTTAACTGATTCGAGGTTGGAGACGTGGAATTGCAAGTCTCATTGTTGGTTGAGTTGCGGAGGATATCCACTTCTTATTCTAAAACTATTAAGTGTTGACAATGAGCATACAATTCTGTTGTTGTTGCATTTTTGTATTCCCATGTTTTGAATATGAGAAGAGATAAACTGAATAATTGAGTCATTGTTCTTTAACTGATCTTCATGCCTCCTCATAATCTTCCTCAATTTCGTTATTTCATGCACATTTTTGTTACAATTTGTGCACTTCTTTTTGTATTTTTTTATGACATCCCAAAACCCCTATACATTCATGATAATAATGTGGTACCTGTTGCAAATTTTGACGAGTTGAGACACATAGAGTTCGCTTTCTCCTGAATGAAATTCAACCACAGTTTTAGAAGTAGAATTTATCCTTTGAGCCTGCTTTCTTTGTAAGGTGTCCACCGTATTATTTTGGTAGCCTTTCATTTGATTAATTTGTTTATCCCAATACCCATCCTCATGCCACCAAGTAGCTTGGTCTTTAGAGGGACAAGAATATTCAATGCTATTAAGCTATACCTTAGCTAGAACATGTCCTTATAATGATGGATTCATCCCATTTTTCATCCTAGTCATACACCTACAGTCTTTAGGATACCAGACATATGACTAAATATCACAATTTAAGATTAAATTTGGCTAGTGGAGCATCGCCTGCTAATTAAGGAGGGAATTTCCATTGCTTATATGTTATGGATCGTGTTTAATGAATCTTGAAATGGTGGAGCTTTCCTTGATCCCTACTACCACCTTGTTTCTTGCATTTATTGGAGAAGGACTCCCAAAGACGTAACAAAACTTATGGATCAACATTATTATAATCAAACCGAGAGTTAAATCTTTGTGACTCCCACTTATGCGAGCTCGATTATGGTCTTTGCATCTTATCCATTTTGTACATGCTGATATAATTGAATTTGATTGAGGACAATTGGATATTTTATGTGTATTTGGATAATGGGATATGCCTTAGTGAGATGGCCCCATTTTTAACAAGAGACTCTTCATTGCTCTGGGTAGCATTGTTTCCCCTTCCATCCATCGTTTGGTTTTAATGATATATAACATGGAATAAATTGATGGAGTTGAAGTTCTTGATCTCATATTTGATCTGGTTTGTCCATCTGGAAAGAGTGATGTCCTTGGGCACAATGACACTATGAATCAACTCAATTATAATTTTTGAGTTTCCAAATCATTGTGAGATGGTATAATCTAAGAAGACGAGCTTGTAGGGGACCTTGATAAAAAGCAACAACTTTTTATTGATTGTTTATGGTTCTACCTACACCCCGTTCATAGTATACTTCTTCTTGTCCATCGAGATCTAAGATGATCCCCCTAACCTACCACCCCTATATTGAACTCTGTTATTGATATCTTTTGGGGTTGATATTTTTTGAGAAAAAAGTCTTGTAGTATTGACTAATATTTTTTTTCTTGAAAGTTATTTGGATCATATATGTTTAAGTCTTGAAATTGAAGAACCAACTCAATCAGTATAAAAGGAAATGTGACATAATGCTCAATAATCAGTTCATTCTCAAAAGTGACTAAGACATGATCCCACACATTGGCTAACTCAATGAAGAAGCCTCTAGATTCCTTAATACTACCTCCTTCCAAAACCCACTATTAAGGTCATTTAATGAAGTAGTGCCTACTTTAATTCACTAGAAGAAAAACCATCACTATATTTTCATTCTTCGTTGGAGATTTGAGGGTTTCTTTCTTTTTAAACTACCCATTCTCTACACATCTAAGACAACAAAGTTTGATTTAGAAGGTTTGTTTTTGTTACTTAACTTGAAGGGTCGAGTTATCATGCTTCAATATAGAATCTTCTTACTCTCTTTCATCTTTACTCACCTTTCTTCCTACCTTTTTAGGGCATCTCTCATATTCTTTTGGGAAAAGGGGGGCAATTATTTTTATGACTATGGAGGATTTGCAGAGGAAGAGGGGGGGATTTCCCATCTTTTGTTAGAGGAGTCCAAAATTCTTTCCTATATTTTTCTTTCTTTTTTGAATGGGTATATACTTATCTTGAAAATTTCTTCAAGGGAATAACTTAGCAAAGAATTATCAAAGGGTATTTCTCTAGAGCCCAAACTTCTTTCCTATGAATTTGTCTTTTCTAAATGGGTGTACTTCTTATCTTAGAAAATTATTAAGGGAATAACTTAGAAATGAATTCTCAAAGGGTGCTTCTCCTTCTTCCATGTTATAGATATGGATCTCATTTTTAGCAAGAGGGGATCCAACGACTTGGAGCCTCATTCCATGTCATCGTGTTTATTTGAGAGTAATATCCTAAGCCAACATATTTTTAAGAGTTGGACATAACTTTCTTCCTTTGGCGATGTTGAATTTGAGACAACTTACCATTCCTCAACTTTTACTTGGGTGTATGTTTCACAATGATTGTATTCATGAACTAAATCACATTTGAATATGATTTTCTCATAGTCAAGCTTTTCGCCATGGATTTACTCTATTTATTGGAATTATATTGATTCATGCAACATTTTGTCTAAATCTACTTTCACATAAATTTAAGCGCAAGCATAATCCCTAATATAGCCTTAGATTTATCTATGTGCTTTACACATGTGTTTCATATTGTAGTGAATGTTTCATTTCCCCACAAAATAACGGGAGGAAATGGAAGAAACCCTATATTGGAAAATCATATTGGATTTCATCTCATGGGTCAGAACCTAGAGACTAATGGTTTAAATAAAGTCTATTGGCCCCTAGAAACCATGATCCATCTATACAGTTTTTTTTTATAATCTTGGTATATTTTGTGTTCATAAAGGAAGGATTTAAACCCATTTCCACATTAAAAATGACTCACCTTAACTTGCATCAATGGTGACAAATGGATTTGGATGCATACTTCCAAAGCCGTTGGAATCGATTGAGTGTCATAAATTTATTAATGATGATAGGAGGGATCATTATGTCATGGAAACAATTTCAAAACACATAATGGTTAGAAGCATCTACTATTAAATGGGCATGCCACAAGGGTTTTATTGAAGGGTGCATCATATTTGATCATCAAACATAATGATCCTTCTCTTCTCTTAATGGATCAATAAGTAGGTCCATTCCCACCAAACTTTGCTTTTCTTTTTTCATTTTTGTGTTTGGAAGACATTTGAGCACAAGTACAACTTGGGAGAAAGGGCAGGGAAGGGAGAGGGAGGGAGGTTCACCCTCAATACAACCATGAAGACATACAAAGGAGATGATAAAAACCCTAAAGAAGAAAATACTTTTATTGCTTTTGATACAAAATACAGTAACCTACGCAAATAACATAAATAATACACAGCTCTAAAAGATAAATAAATAAATTTAAACATAACACAAGCCTACATTAATTAGATGATTAAGATGCTCGTAATACATATTAAGCATGTGAATTATTTTATATATTACGAAATATTAATTCAATTATACATTTAATAACTTTTGTTAATGAATACACAACCCGCGATGAATATTCCATGCTTATAATATATGTAGACTAGCGTGGTTAAAAGTTATTAGGAAATATTAAAACAAGAAGATGAAACTATACGAATTTAGATTCAAATTGAAGAAGATATTTAAAATATGCATTTCAATATCATAAGTTTAATTTCTGATCTTACAGTAAGACATACCCCTTATAGACAATTAACTAATTTGACAACTAAGTTACATAAGTTTTACAATCTTTAAAAAACATAATATTAACTTTAATAAATACCATTCTTAAGATGGGGAGGCAGGTGCAGGGGGGATCTTACTTGATCTTGGAGGACAAACGGAAAAAACCTTCGCTTGGGGGATGGGCCACAAGACGAACAATGAGGCTGAGTGGATGGCACTCATGTAGGGCCTGGAATTCTTAGACTCAATAGCCATCTCTAGGTTGTTAGTCTTTGGAGACTCATGACACATCATACGCAAAATGATCAACGGATATTCCATAGGCTCCATCAACTGTAGAAGGCTATACGACAGAATTACTCCCCTCCTCACAAGCAGAATCGAATTCCTCCACATTCTAAGAGCAAATAATGCACTCGCGGATGCATTCGCTAATCAAGGGGCCTCCCTCCCTCAAGGCCATATCCGCATAAACAATATAGACATCGGCACTAAACCTATCCCCTAAATGCATTGCAAGCCTCCACCCTTATGGTTTTCCATTAACCTAAGTCTCTCCCTAATTAAATTTTTGAATATTTGTTTTAAACTCTTGGCTTGCCAAAGTGACATGTGGCCTTCGCTCTCCCTCCTTTCCTCCATGCACTCTCTAGCCTTTAATACCTCTCCCTTCATGCTTAAATGCCTACATAGAACACATGCTCCAAACCATCTCCCTCTGTGTACTATGGCTTTGTTCGGAAGCTTCACCTGCCCCTTTGCTCCCTTCGACAACCCTATTTTCAATGTGCCTTCTAATGCCTCTTCCGATGAAGTCTTTCTCGTCGCTCTGCCTGATTTCGGTGAAGGAAATCTTTCTCGGCAATATTTTGTTCAAGGTGATCTCTTGGGAGGTTTTGTTTCTGCTTAGGAGTTTTGTGAAAGAGGGCCTTGCTCAGGCCAGTCTCTTGAATCACCCTTGCTCCATCCTCAACGTTCCTGGGATTTCTACTTTATTGTGCTTAGCCAGATCTTCTGCGACCACGGACAACTTCTTCAGGCAGCTCCTTTCTAAAGGTAATCTTTCCACCCTTGGTTGTCACTGCTCTCGTCCGAAGGAATTTTCAATAGGTACTATGACTTATCGTGATAGAAAGGAATTTGACTCTCTGCAGCAAGATTTTTCCTTCTTCGGCTCTGTTTTCAACAATTTGTCCTGTTTTAGTTGGTGTCGTAGTCATTGTTGTGGTCAAGATTTCTTTTCTATTGGTTCTGTTCTCAATAAACTGTCAAGTCTTAATTTCCATAGTCACAGTTGTGGCAAAGGCCATCCCCACATACAGGAAATGGACCGTGGAAGGGATAATGTCGGTCTTGCATATTTGAAGGTTAATATTCAACGTTCGTATGAAATGGTGGCCATAGGGATTATGGACAACAGAGAGACTACTAAGGAGGTCAAAAGTTTTGTTGATGTGGTTGGTTATACATCTTATCAGATTAGCAACCATGATGCTAGGATAGATGACAATGAAATGAATATGAAGGAAATCATGGGGAAAGTAGACCGTATTCAGGAGGATCTTTAGTGTTTGGTTCAGCTGAATCAGGGAAGTCAAGCCCATGAAAATCCAGTAGGAGCAACCCAGAATATGGTGGAAGAATCTGTCACCCAAACTATGGGGCAACCAGGCAACCCTTAATGTGTCTCCTTTAGAATATGTTTTTTTGTATCTTACTTAATCAGCAGTTTGTCTGATTATACACTACGTTTGTAACTAATCAAAATGTTAGAACTCTCTGTGGCATTTTAAGGTCTACTTCATGGCCTAGTTTTGTTTCAATTTCCTCAAACCTGCAAGAATGCTTAAGCTGTTGTTTTTATGTAATGAATGGTTGTGCACAACCTGTTTAATATTACTCTCTTTTCAGTTTCTGTTAAAAAAATACCATTCTTAAGAATATAAGTTAAAAAACTATTCTTAAACATCATATGATGAGAACAATTATGCAAACATATGTTTTTTTCAAAATGAAAAAAAAAATGTAACTTGTTATTCAACCATGGAATCAAAGTTACATAGACAATTCTCAAAAAACCGAGAAACTCAAATATACTTCCTCCCCACACCAACAAAATTTCAAAACATGTCTTCTGTCAATTTTTACAGACATATCATCTCCTCTGAACTATCTACCACAAGTCAATACTACATAATCAACAAACCGAAGCAGATACAATAATAAAAAAAGCCAAATCATTCTAAAAGACACTGACTGTCCCATAATCCCCCATACCGCCTTCTATGACCTCCTCAAAATGCAAGATACTGTCCATTTCTACCACTGTCTTTTTTGAGAGCCAATCAACCTTATTGTTTAGCTCTTCAAATATATGAATGAATGAGATATATGAAAAAAAACTCCATTACTCTATTAGGCCATTGATCAAGTTGGAGTACCAGTAACATAGAAACTCATGTATCCCAATTGATCACCAATTTGGAGTCACCTACAATTTGAACATAAAAAATGCCCCCTCTTTCAAATAAACCAAAGGAGCCCCCATAGAACAATGAGTTCAACTTTTGTATTAATACCATATCCTACGCCCATCCACATATTTATAAAGTGACCCCTCTTTATCATCAGGACCATACCAGCCCCACATAATCCATCCTTAGCTGCTCCATCAAAGTATCCTGAAGATATATGATCTTCCAGTTGAGGAAGATTAAGGGATCTAACCCTTTTTTACTCCACCTTGAAGTGTTCAAATAAAAAACTAATAATGCTTGAGCAAATGGAGAAAAATGAGGACTTTATTTCCTCAAAAATGTATTATTTATAGCTTTCCATATCTCCATATCTCCCAAATTCAAATTATTGTCTCCAGCTTGTAACCAAATAGCTCTGCTTTTTTGTCTTAAAGTCTCTTCCTTTTGTCTTAGAATTCCCCCCCGCCTAGACTCCAACTCCATTAATCTCTCTTTTCTATCAATAGAGAAGTAAAGATCGTCCACCACAATAGAAAGAGATTGAATTTCTGCATCAATCGCCTCAAGCTCCTTCACATTTTCTGCCTTTTTTAACTTCTCCCAAATATGGACTTCCACTCTAAGTTTATTTAACTTAGAAATCAACCCAAACATCACAGACGAGTAGGGAACCAAAGACAATTTTTGCCATTGACCTTTGACAAAATCACAGAAAAGAGGGTCCTCAAGCCAATCCGGGTTAAATTTAAAGGGATATTTAACCTTACCTTTATCAAAATCAAATTGCAAGAGAATTTCCTTGTGATCCAAAATACCCACTGAGTGAGACTAGGATCTGTACTCACCAAAATCCTCACATAGATCCTCAACAAGAAAAACCTATCAAGCCTTTTAGCAAGGCCTGCTTCCCTACAACGGTCGTTTAACCAATTTGGGGACATTACGTTTGTAACAATATCCACTAGCTCCATTTCCTCAAATTTTGACCTAAAAAAGTCTGATAAGGGATCTTCAGATTTTCCAGCTCCCCAAACTTCATCCATTGATAACGTGAGATTAAAATCACCTGCAACTATAAGGGACCTATCATCCAATAGGCTAGAATGAAAAATATTTTCCCAATGCTCCAATCGCTTACTATAAGGGGCATAAATGTTTAAGATCCTGAGCACCTTCAGATAGCCTATAATATGACCTTCAACCATAATACTAGCCGCCGTGATAAAAGCCTTAAGGTCCGCCACCTGCGGATTCCAAGCCACCAACGTCCCTCCCGATAAACCAATAGAATCCCATGCCGATACTCTCCAAGGCGGTTTTAATCTCAGGAAATATTCACAAGCAGAACCCGCACTTGATATTGTCACTTGTAAAAGAATCACACTAGGCTTCACTTTATCCAAAAACCCCTTCAAAGCAGATCTTTTTGGGCTGCTTCCTAGCCCTCTTATGTTAAAAGAGACAAAAATCATTTTTGAACCACAGTCAGGCCGTTGATTCTCTAAGAGACCGGTTAGAAACTACTAAAGAAACACCTGAATCTCTGGGAAGACCTTTATCAAACATAGACGTTACCTTAGGGTTACGACACAAAGAAACCGTATCCTCCCCATCAACAAACAACACATCTCTCAATTTGTTTTTTCCCTTTTCCTTGGTTTTCTTAAAGACACATTTGGTCTCCTAATAGAGGAGATAGCCATAGTATCATAGTCATTAGGAACAATCGTATAAGTTTCCAGAGGTTTAAAACCTTCCTTAGATCCTAACAATAAAGGGGAATCAAAATCCTCAACAGGAGATGAGGAGATCCAAATCGATGGGAGATCCTTGCTAACCCGAGGTAACGAGGGAAAATCTGAATGACTAAAAGAGGATCCTCCAGAGAGGGATTATCGTTCAAAACCAAAGGTTCATTAGGAATAATATTAACCCCTTCCGTATGAATATTAACCACCTCTTCAATAACCTTATTATTCTCACCCAAAATAACCGGAGAGCTCCCGACTTCCTTTGACAGACTAGAATTATTAGAAATCGAGAGGAAACCTAAGATCTATTCAACAGACAAAAATTTCAACAATATAGGGACAAAATTCACAAACTTACCGACAAAAGAGGATGCTAAAGAATGCTCTAGCGGAAGAGGGAAATTAACACCATCAGTAACATTTGGCTCTATAACTCTAGATCTAATATCATTAGAGTCTCTTTGCCTACTAGAAAAACAATTCTCTTTAGAATGAATCGTACCTCAACAACAATGGCACTGAAAGGAAACACGCCAATAATCGAGTTTTTGCACAAATGAACCCCCTTCCCACACCACTTCTAACTCCTTTGGAAGCCCATTTTCCACTTCCATTTCCACCATAACCTATGGCGCTTTACGTTCAAAACCCAATAAATGATCTTCTTCAATATGGATGAATTTTCCAATAGAGTTCGCTACTGCTCTATACCCTTGATATTCCAACAAAAATAGTGGAAAACCAGGTAAGACAACCTAGAGATGTCTCTTTGAAAGTTTTGTCTTCCTTGGATCAAAATCCACATTCCATCGAGAAAGAACCAAGGAGCCCTTGCCATAAACCCATAACCGCTCCTCCACCGCCAATCTATCCTCTTCTAATAAAAAATGAAAAACAAACCACCCATTAACCAGAGCAAGAACCCTAGGGATGTTTTGGATGTAGGGTTTCCATTTCTTGCGAATCCACTCCAATAAATCAGCCCTGGAAATCTTGGCAAACTCCATTTTACCGACCAATGATCGCATGGTTAAGGCCTGAATCAGGTCCATAGTAACGTCTCTGCCTAAAATGCATAAAGGTTTTCCCCGCTCAACCTTCTCAAACTTCAACTGTTTGGACTTCCTAATAGCCTTACCCTCTCTGTCAATAACATTCAACCCACTAGCCTCCTTGCTGCTAAAGCCTAAACCCTTCTCGTCGTCCAATCGCAAGCAAAGCTGTCTATCACGAACGAAGACACGTCCCATATCCAGTACTGACGCATCACGTGAGGGGGTTAAGGCTGATTCACCAACCCCACCTAATTCTGAACCTGATTTCAATTCTGAAAAGACAAATGGGGATCCGGACTCCAGCGGACTCCAGCCCACCTGTCCAGTATAGGGACAAACTTTCCAATCCCACTGGGGAAGCCATAAGAAAAACAAAAACGCTGACAGAATGAAAAAACTAGCTATGGATTTTATGATGAAAAATTCCCACTTTGATAACCTGCTTGGTACTAGACTGAGAAAGACTCTATTTGTCTCCAAGACGATAGCCAAGGCAACTAAACCAAACATTCAAACTAGCAGACAAAACCAGATCTCAAACCCTAAAACCCTAATCTTCACCTTCGAATCCATTGCATAGGCTTCAAGCACACTTTTTAAAAACATTTTTAACCTGCTCGGTTGGAACAACATCCCCAATCTTGAGGTCTTCTTCATAGCTCGATAATCTAGAAAACACGATTTGTGATATGATACAAGAAATGTTCATATATCATTTAAATTTCATACACTAAATGCATATTGTCTTTTACACTTGGTTCGTCCCTATAAACAAAATTATTTTGACACTACATTATCTTAATATCTGTTGATCCTTCATATTCTAAAGCCCTAAACCCCAACGACACATCAGCGGATCGAGAGACCTGAAACCTCCACTTCTGTATACTGCTATCTATATATCTATAATCACTGTCTCAAATAGTGGAGTATTGACTCATTCATTCATAACTTTGATGCATGCATTTTGAAACCTCCACTTCTGTATACTGCTATCTATGTATCTATAATCACTGTCTCATTCATTTATGACTTTGATGCATGCATTTTGAGGAGGCGAATGGCATCCCGAGCATTCTCCAGGTCCGTATTTTCTTCAGCAGCCAGATCCGCATTTCAGTCGAGCGGAAACTCCTCGTTCGGAGGGGCAGCAAGGTCACGCACTTCATCCTCAACCACCCGAACTCCTCTGTATTCCTCCAGAAATGGCTGTGCAGGGCCAAGCTGCTTCCAAAGGCGATTTGCAGAATCGACAGTTGCTCTACACAATGCGGTTGCAGGCGCCAAGCTTATATCCCACTTGGCTGTCAATTCCCACTCCCACAGCGCGCTTTCTCTCGGTATTGTCCGACTTCTTCTTCGTATGCTTTCTATAATGTTCCGAAAAAGGGGAAATCTTTTTACATTCGAGTGGATATGTTTTTTATATCTAGCTGGAGAAGCTCAAGATCCAAAGTAACTCCATGCTTGTTACGAAGCCATGTCCTCATATTGGCTTGTGAGATCTACACAAGTTGCTTATGAATTTGCAGTCATTGCAGTCTAACCATTTCAAACTTCATTCATAAAAACAGAGTCAGATATAGGGACCAAACATAGTTGATAGACAATTTTCTTCGAGCTCTTATGTCGGGGAGGACCAATCCGGGTTCATGTTTTGGTAAAGTGCAATTTTACCTGACCTCGATTGCCCCAGAGAAAATTTTCAAGGAGTTAGGAACTTCTCCATCGTTAAGTGTGCCCCGCTGCGAGAATTTTAGCAACAATTGAAACGTTCCGGGCAAACAGAAGATTGAGAGGACTTCAAGCTTGAAGTTTTTTTTTTCAAACTTGGCTACTATCCACTTTCTCTGATCAGGAAGAGACAGTTGCATAGCAAAGGGAATTTCCAAATAATGAACGATCTGACCAGGTTTCAAGGAAGACCTCTTTTCTTTCTCATTAACAGCCCCTCCAACGTCTTTTGCAAATGTGTCTCATTTGTTTTTTCAATATTTTAATATCCACTCAAATAGGTCTATCGGACACACAACTCCAACTCCTGAGGGTTTGCTGAAGTGGTCATGAGCCAGATGTGACATCTTTCCCCAATGTAGGGGAAGCCATGGGATCAACACTCTTTGATTCCCTTGCAGTGAATTGCTTGGAACTTAGGCACTGCCAGTTTACCTTGGGTACCATCCTAAGAATGAGGGGAAATGCCCAGTGGGTTTATGTGGGAAATGAATGTCTGATAATTGGTCTATAGGACATATTATTCAAGAACTGCTACTTCTATTCAGGCGATTATAGTCCTATGTTCTAGAATATCTGCTTTTAAGTTTTGAATATTTTATTTTAAAACTCTTTTTGCTGTCCTTGACCTCCTATCCGTTGGAAATTTGGCGGTACCTTTTAGCTGTCTCAGAACCCATCTCCCTCCTCTGCTCTTTTCAAACTCGGTGCAACACACACATACATTGCTAGAATAAGAAACTTTGTGTTGCTCAGAATATCTCTGAGAGGTGATATTACTTTGGTTGCAGCTCAGAGGGCCCATGAGCTCAGCTTTGAGTTTGGTGACTACATAACACAATCAAGATCCAACCCCTTGTTGTAAAATATCTGAATATGACTACTATATACTAGAGAATAGTAGAGATAGATTACCAACAAGTAACAGAAAGATATAAATATATACCACATAGATCCATCTCAAGTCCAGATTCGTCAAGCACCGAGAGGTGTAAATTTTTTGATCATTTAATGTGGATCTAGGAGCACATTAAGAAAAGCGTAACAATATCCCTATGTAAATATCATATTTATAGTATTTCTATTTTTGTGTAAATTTGGATCTCTCTCTCTCTCTCTCTCTCTATATATATATAGTAGTTTTCGTATTAGGTGTACATATTAAATCTCTCTTTCATATATATAGAGAGATATTTTTATTCTGTTTATATCTATATTTGACTAACCTATAAAATTTATATTATTTGTTATAAGTATTATATTTTTTTAAAGCAGACATATAATTGTTACCTAGGTATGTGACAACATCTCTACCATACTAGGTTGCAGAGCACCTCATGTTGACACAAACCCAGCCAACAAAACCAATCGACAGGGGTTCCCACTATGTCGACACCTAAACCACCGCGATCTCCCTGAGCACCGGCCTAGACAGGTTTTACCCCGTCCGGCAATACCCGCAGAGCGGATGAAGTCTCACCTGAGATTTTCGAGGGAGAGCTGACGGAGCCAAGTTTCCGCCGAATGGTAGAGGACAATGTGCTGATACTTATCAACTTAGCGCAACATTAACATATCTGATCATTCACTTAAGCATTAACAAAACCAATCATTATTCAACAGATCGCATCATTACATCAGACTGTCAAAAACATGTCGATGTGCAAACAGATCCAACATCATAACATCATTCAAAGCGGGAAAACATCGCAGCATTTACCGATTCATGTCGCATCTACACATTGTATTCATAATTGCATTGCGAAAGACAGTAAAACAGGAAAATAGAAAAGAACACAGTGATTCAGCTCAACTTTCCGTCATATCATATTACTTCCACACAAAATCACGGATTCTCCAAAACGAGTCACATATCAATTGATCTTGGTTCATGCGCTGATCTTACATAACCAAAAACTCAAGCAGATTCAAGTTCAATGTCTCAAGATCATTCGAAGACAAGATGCTCCAAAAATCCGCTCCCTAACACTTATAATTCAACATCTACTTATAGGCTTGCGCCTTTACTTTCAAGATCCACTTACACAACTTCCTAACTAACTCTTAACTGGTTCTACAAAATAATGACCAATATCCATAAAATATGGTCAAAAACTACAAAAGGTGACACAAAATATATCAATTATTCTATTCTTTGCCTTGCGTGCCATCTTCCACTTGTGCGGTGTCTTTGAGCTTGCGCAACATCCATGATGTTGCGCAACTAACTTATCCCAAAAACCCTTTCCAACACTTCACTACTCTCGGTGCAATAACCCTAGCTGACTGATCATGAGCAGATCAACTGCGTTATGGAGACTTCCCTTGTTCTTCTCCCTCATTCTAGTTCACTTTATTCTTTATGCTCCTTGCTGGTCTCAAACTTGTTCTTCAAGCTCTGCGTGGGTTCTGCTATTTTGATAATCATACTCTACATGCTTGTTCAACATGTTTTTGATTTCATCCACTTCCTTATCCACCTTCTATAGTGTCACATTCCTTTTGGTTTTCTTCAAGGTTTGCTTGAAAAACAAACAAATTTCTGGTCTAGAGCTTTTCCCACTCAGGGCCTGTTTACATTCAGGCATGCACTGCTGATGTCAATGGAGACTCAGTGCAGTTGTAGACATTACGCCCAATATTACCTCAATGTACATGCCTCTCGCATAGGGTTGGTTCTTGCTAACACCAGAGGGGTATCCCTAATCGTATCTACAACGTACTAGTACTTGAGCAATGGGATTGGGTCACAAGTCCTTGAACTACTATGTAGAAATAGAACCAGGTGGGAGGAATCAAAGAAGACTAGTTCCTACCAAGGGATGATGGGGTCAAATTCAAGCTAGAACATGCGTCCAAAGGGAAATGGAGAATAAGGGTGAGGCTTTTGAAATGGAAGAATCCCGCTACAAAACAAAGTATAACTTGAACACTTGGGTTTGGTGTTGATGATAACCTTGTCCTGTCTGTTTTTAGGAGGCTAAGAAGTGGATTACTTACTTACAGGTTGTCAGGGGCTTGGAGGGCTCTCTGAAACTTGCTGTTGTTTAAGAAGATCAGAGGTAAGGACCTTCAAAATCTTCAAACTGATCTTAACAACTAGAATGAAAAAGGGTAAAAAATACACTATGCAAATATCAAGCATATGGAAGGCAGGGAAGTTGGAACACACCATGTGGATCAACTGTCAATCTGGAATTACAATGGCAAACTCTTTGGGGATCCTACCCCATTACAATGGAATTCATGACTTTTATTGATTTAGTTGTGACCTAAGTTTCAGAGAGTCTTCGCCTTGCATGAGATCAATCACAAATGTGACCATGTGTTATAAAACTGCTCTTAGTTGATCTCATGCCGATGATCTGACTACTGAACTAGTTCGCTGTAAGAAGAAATGCTTTTAGTTGCATGCAAATCTGAAGTTATATCAGTGCAACTTCTCTTCCATGCTACTTCGAACTACTCCTAAGCTCAAATGAGGTATCATGCAAACTCCACCTTTGAACTGCTGTTTTAGTAGTATGCAAACTCCACCTTTACTGCTGTTTGATAGCATGCAAACTCCACTTTTAAGCTGTTGTCTTGTCATCTTTTGACTGCTGTCTTGTCATCATGTAAACTCAACTTTGACTGTTATTTGATAGCATGCAAACTTCACATTTTAGCCATTGTCATGTGTAAATTTTCCTTTAATATTCAACTAGGGCTAAACAGTGCATTAAAAATCTCTACTGATAACCACACATGAATATCTTTTACAGTATGCAGTGGAATATAAAAATGAGAAATAAATCACAACATCACATCACAATATTGACACTATTATTTTGGGTATAGAAACCCCCGGAAAAACCCAAGATGGGAAAACCGGTGCAGCAGTCAGATATAGATTTTATTATGAGAAGATATGGAACGTTTACAACACTGCAAATTCATCCAAACCTGGCGAATGCAGTTACACGGCAGAATCACTGGGCAAACCCTAGCTAAACCTCAGGACCCTCCTGCAAGAGTGTACAACCCAACTGTACGATCTCACATGTGTGGATCCGTATGGCCGTACGACTGTACGATTGCTGTACAAGATCTGTACGGTATGTACAGTAGCTGTACGAAATCTGTACGGTATAGTACGACCTCCCTTTGTAGTTCCTGCATGTCGACTTGGGCGGGCTTTGTCCTGCCTGTCAGCTTGGTGATCCTGCTTCTCGCTCCTTTGTCTTCCCAGTTAAATCCTCTGTCTGACTTTCTCTCCCTGTCTGTATACTGTCTTTGTCGGAATACAAGTGTGTGTGTCCTCTCAACCAATTGACCTTTCTTTTATAAGTTTAGGTAAAGCGAAAACCCTAATTTCACTTTCACCTTAAAGTCAACAAATAATTAGATCACTTTAATTATTTTCCAAAGTAAACTTAGAAAAAATAATTAAATACAACTGGTTTCCTGTTTTACAGTCTTCTGCATGCAAGGACACTTGCATGCAGAAAGACCTTCCTTGTTGCTGTTAATCTAACACTCCCTCTCAACGAGGAAGGGATTCGGTAGCAACCCCAACTTATCGCTGAACTTCACAAAACTCTATATGCAAAGTGCCTTGGTGAAAATGTCCGCCACCTGCTCATCTGTCTGTATGTACTCCAACTGAATGCTTCCTCTCTGAACACGATCTCTCAAGAAGTGGTACCTGATGTCTATGTGTTTGCTTCGATCATGGAACACTGGATTCTTAGATACCTCAATGCCACTCTGATTGTCACAGTGAACTACTGTAGCCTCTAGCTCACACTCGAACAACCCTGAAAGTAACTTCCTCAGCCACATACCCTCACAAGTAGCCATGCTGGCTGCCATGTACTCAGACTTTGTCGAGCTCAATATATACTTCCTCCTCTATCACTCCGTTGAGGAAGGTAGTCTTGACGTCCATTTGATGGACTTGCCAACCCATCTTTGCTGCTAAAGAGATAATGGTCCGAATGGAAGAATACCTGGCAACTGGGGTGAAGGTCTCCTCATAGTCAATGCCCTCCTTCTATGAAAACTCCTTTGCCACGAAACGTGCCTTATAGTTTCCACACTTTCGTCCGCTGCATGCTTCACCTTGTAGATCCACCTGGATCCTACCACCTTCTTGCCTTTAGGTCTCGGCACAACCTCCCATACCTATTTTTTCATGATTAAGTCATACTCCTCAACCATGGCCTCCTGCCACACATCATGTTGTGCCCCATCCTCCTCAAAACTGTAAGGTTCAGAGTTAATCAACTCTGACTCTGTCATCAGTGCCATATAACTGAGTCTCACTGGTTGTTTGCTCCGTCTCATGGAGCTATGTGGAGGATCTATCTGCCTGGAATCCTGTACTATGGACCTGAACCGCTTAGGGCTTCGCCTAGTGTCTACCTGCTGCGGCTGTTGGATATTCGTCTCCTGCTGCAACTCATCTTCCAAGTCAATGACTGAAGGATCTTGTCCACCCGACTCCCTCTGATTACCAGAACCTATGCCTTGTGTCTGTACCTGTACCCATACTTGTACATCTAGCTCCTCCAACTTGATCCCTTTGTCCTGTGTTGGCTGCTACTCTGCTGATAAGTCCATTGATCTCTACAAGGCCCTGTCCTCATCGAATTGGACATCCTTGCTCACAATGATCCTCTTACGAGCATGAATGTAAACTCTATATGCCTTCGAAGTCTCTCTATAACCAACAAGTAACCCCTTCTCTTCAGAAGCGTCCAACTTCTTCCTATTGTCACCATGAACATGACAATAGCAGACACTGCCGAATATGCGAATGTGACTCACATCTGGCCGAGTGCCTGTGAAGACCTCCTATCGTGTCTTTCTCCCCAAAGCTGTGTGGGGACACTTGTTCTGAATGTACACTGCAGTCCTGTATGCCTCGACCCAAAGGAATAGTGGTAATCCCTGATCAAATAGCATGGCCTTGGATGCTCCTACCATAGTCTTGTTCTTTCGTTCTCCAACTCCATTCTGCTGTGGGGTATGGGCCATTGTGTGCTCCTTCTTGATCCCCTCTGTTGAACAATACTCCATGAACTCATTGGAGGTGTACTCACCCTCGTTGTTTGAACTTTGTCCTCAACACCCGAATATTCTTTTTTGTTTGGTTTTCCACAAGAGTCTTGAACTCTCGAAACCTCATAAAGACCTTTAACTTGGCCTTCAGGAAATAGATCTAGGTTTTCTTGGAATAGTCATCAATGAAGGTTACGTAGTAATTGTAACCACTGAACAAATGGACACTCATAGCTCCTCATACATCAGAATGCACCAAGTCCAAGGGCTCCTTAGATTTGTGCTCACTCTGTGGGAAAGGATTCCTAATGTTCTTCCCCAAAGCACAACCCTTGCAGTGGTTATGCTTCTCCTCCTGTACCTGAGGAACTCCAATGAATGGCTATCTCAAATGCTTCAGTGCTCCATGGTGTAAGTGTGCCATCCTCCTTTGCCATAACTCACCCTGACAGTTGTTGCTGCTGCTAACTAGAGCCTTTGTAGGCTCAAAGTGTAGTCTGTGCACTTTCCCGCTCCTCCTGCCAATCACCCGATACAAGCTCCTATCTGACCCCTTGGGCCTGATATATACTCTATGGTCACGGAACTTCACCTGATATCCCTTGTCCTCCAGAGTGGAGATTGATATAAGGTTCTTGGTTAGTCCTGGAACATATAACACATCGACAAAATTGAGGGGTTTTCCAGACTCCCTTTCAAATGAAACGGTGCCAACTCCCTGTGCTTGATACCGCACATCATCACCTAGCTCAACGTGGATCCTTGTTCCACCCTCCTGCAAGTCTTTGAAGAATCTCTTTTGTCCAGTCATGTGACTAGATGCTTGTAAATTTTCCTTTAATATTCAACTAGGGCTAAACAGTGCATTCAAAATATCTACTGATAACCACACATGAATATCTTTTATAGTATGCAGCGAAATATAAAACTGAGAAATAACTCACAACATCACAGCACAATAATGACAGTTATTTTGGGTATGGAAACCCCCGAAAAAACCCAAGATGGGAAAACCGGTGTAGCAGTCAGATATAGATTTTATTATGAGAAAATATGGAACGTTACAATCACTGGAAATTCACCCAAACCTGGCGAATGCAGCTACTCGACAGAAACACTGGGCGAATTCCCAGCTAAACCTTTGCACCCCCCTGAGAGAGTGTACAACCCAGCTGTACGGCCTCACACGTGTGGATCTGTACGGTCACACTGGCTGCTGTACGAAATCCGTACGGAATGGTACGACCTTCCCCCTGCAGCTTTGCCTGTCGACCTGTGTGGGTTCTGTCTGCTCAGTGAACCTGCTCCTCGATCCTGCGTCTTCCTAGCTAAATCCTTTGTCTAACTTTTCTCCTCCTGTTTGTATCTCGTCTCTGTTGGAATACAAGTGTGTGTCCTCTCAACCAATTGACCTCTCTTATATAACTTTAGGTAAAGTGTAAAACCTAATTTCACTTTTACTTAAAGTCAATAATTATTTTAATTATTTTCCAAAGTAAACTTAGGAAAAATAATAAATACAACTGGTTTGTTGTTTTAGAGTCTTCTGCATGCAAGGACACTTGCATGTAGAAAGACCTTCCTTGTTGTTGCTAATTTAACACTTCCTCTCAACTAGGAAGGGATTCGGTAGCAACCCCAACTTATCCCTGAACTTCACAAAACTTTGCTTGCAAAGTGACTTGGTGAAAATGTCCGCCACCTGCTCATCTGTCTATAGGTACTCCAATCGAATGGTTCCTCTCTGAACACAATCTCTCAAGAAGTGGTACCTGATGTCTATGTGTTTGCTCCGGTCATGGAACACTGGATTCTCAGATAGCCTGATGCCACTCTGATTGTCACAGTGAACTAGTGTAGCCTCTAGCTCACACTCGAACAACCCTGCAAGTAACTTCCTTAGCCACATACCCTCACAAGCAGCCATGTTGGCTGCCATGTATCCAGCCTTTGCCGAGCTAATGCATTGACTTCTGCTTCTTGTTGAACCAAGAGACAACCCCCGATCCAATGCTGAAGCAGCACCCTGAAGTACTCTTGCGGTCCTCTACACATCCTGCCCAGTCAACATCTATGAAACCTGCTAACTGCACACTCCCCCTGCGCTCATAAACCAATCCATACTCCACTGTACCTTTGACGTAGCGAAGTATGTGCTTCGCAGCCATCCAATGCACTCTTCGAGGGTCCACCATGAACTGGCTCAAAGAGTTGACTGCAAAGCTGATGTTTGGCCGTGTGTTGACCAGATACATAAGTGATTTGATAAGCTGGCGATACACGGTAGGATCAAATTCGTCTGATCCTGATGCATCAATCTTCCTCTAGTTGGAATCTAGAGGTACGGCCATAGGCTTGCAGTCCTCCATCCTGAATCCGTTCAGGATCTCAACTGCATACTTCCCTTGTCCAATGAAGAAGCATCCATTTCTCTGCCAAACCTCCAAGCCCAGAAAGTAATGCATTAGCCCAAGGTCTTTCATCTCAAACTCTACTGCAAGGTTGGACTTGCAGTCTCCAATCAGCCGCTCATCTCCTGTCAAAAAGAGATCATCCACGTATAAGACTAGTATGAGAGGCACCTCACCTGTCAAGAAGTATAGGTTGTGGTCAGCCTCACTCCGCTGAAATCCCATCTCCCGTAGATAGTTGTCAATCCTCAAGTACCATGCTCGAGGTGCTTGCTTGAGCTCGTAAAGAGATCGATGCAGTCTGCATACATGCGTCTCTCTGTTCTCCACATCAAACCCTTGTGGCTACTCAATATAAACCTCCTCCTCTATCACTCCGTTGAGGAAGGCAATCTTGACGTCCATTTGATGGACACGCCAACCCATCTCAGCTACTAGTGAGATAATGGTCCAAATGGAAGAATACCTGGCAGCAGGGGCGAAGGTCTCCTCATAATCAATACCCTCCTTCTGTGAAAACCCCTTTTCCACGAAGCGCGCCTTGTACTTCTCCATGCTTCCGTCTGTTGCATGCTTCACCTTGTAGATCCACCTGGATCCCACCACCTTCTTGCCTTGTGGCCTTGGCAAAACCTCCCATACTTGGTTTTTCATAATGAAGTCATACTCCTCAACCATAGCCTCTTGCCACACATCATGTTGTGCAGCCTCCTTGAAGCTGGAAGGTTCAGAGTTAATCAACTCTGTCATCAATGCCATGTAACTAAGCCTCTCTGGTGGTACACTCCATCTAAAAGATCTCTGTGGAGGATCAACTTGCCTAGAATTCTGTACTATGGACCTGAACCACTTAGGCCTTGGCCTAGTGTCAACCTGTTGTGGTTGCTAGATATTCGTCTCCTGCTGCAGCTCATCCTCCAAGTCAATGACTGAAGGATCCTGTCCACCTGACTCCCTTTGACTACTAGAACCTGTGCCCTATGTCTGTACCTGTCTCTGTACATTTGGCTCCTCCAACTTGACCCCCGACTCCTGTGCTGGCTGTTGCTCTGTTGGTAAGTCCAGAGATATCCACAAGGCCCTGTCCTCATCGAACTGGACATCCCTACTCACAATGATCCTTCTGCGAGTAGGAATGTAAACTCTATATGCCTTCGAAATCTCACTGTAACCAACATGTAACCCCTTCTCTCCAGAAGGGTCCAGCTTCTTCCTATTGTTAGCATGAACATGACAATAGCAGACACTGCCGAATATGCGAATGTGACTCACATCTGGCCTGGTGCCTATGAAGACCTCCTATAGTGTCTTCCTCACCAAAGCTGTGTGGGGAAACCTGTTCTGAATGTATACTGCAGTCCTGTATGCCTCGGCCCAGAGGAATAGTGGTAATCCCTGATCAAAGAGCATGGCCTTGGCTGTTCCAACCATAGTCATGTTCTTTTGCTCTGCAACTCCATTTTGCTGTGGGGTATGGGGCACGGTCTGCTCCTTGATCCCCTCAGCCGAACAATACTCCATGAACTCATCGGAAGTGTACTCACCCTCGTTGTCTGTCCTCAACAACCAAATCTTCTTTCCTGTTTGGTTCTCCACGAGAGTTTTGAACTCTCGAAACCTCTTAAAGACCTCTGACTTGGCCTTCAGGAAATAGATCCAGGTCTTCCTGGAATAGTCATCAATAAAGGTTACGCAAGAACTGTAACCACTGAACGAATGGACACTCATAGGTCCGCATACATCCGAATGCACCAAGTCCAAGGGCTCCTTAAACTTGTGCTCACTCTATGGGAAAGGCTTTCTGATGTTCTTTCCCAAAGCACAACTCTTGGAATGGTTATGCTTTTCCTCCTGTACCTGAGGAACTCCAATGAATGCCTGTCTCAAATGCTTTAGTGCTCCATGGTGTAAGTGTGCCATCCTCCTATGCCACAACTCACCCTGACTGCTGCTGCTGCTGACTAGAGCCTTTGCAGGCTCAAAGTGTAGTCTATACACTTTCCTGCTCCTCCTGCCAATCACTTGATCCAAGCTCCTATCTGACCCCTTGGGCCTAATAAATACTCTATGGTCACAGAACTTCACCTGGTATCCCTTGTCCTCCAGAGTGGAGACTGATATACGGTTCTTGGTCGGTCCTGGAACATACAACTCATCAGCAAAAATGAGGGGTTTTCCAGACTCCCTCTCAAATGAAACAGTGCCAACTCCCTGCGCCTGATACCGCACATCATCACCCAGCTCAACGTGGATCCCTGTTCCACCCTCCTGTCAGTCTTTGAAGAATCTCTTCTTTCCAGTCATGTGACTAGATGCTCCACTGTCAATGTACCATATGCTGCTCCCTGTGGTGCTTTCTGTTACCACCTAAATGGTAACTTGATGTTTAGAAGAATGAAAAAATGCTAGTTTATTCAGAAAATCATAATCAGTCTATCGCTGGAGTGAGGTCTTTTGCAGAAGTTCTTTTTGGAACTTCTCAAATTGGCTTCTTCCAGAGGCTCTTCCTCTAAAGGGGATTGTTTGCTTTTGTCATGGATATGGAGATACCTATACTTTTTTCTTTGAAGGAATAGCTAGAAAAATTGCACCTGATGGATATGGTGCATTCTCCATGGATTATCCGAGGTTTGGCCTTTTGGAAGGTTTGCATGGTTATATTCCAAGCTAATTTGAAGAACTTATTGATGATGTTAGAAGAACTTATTGATGATGTTATTGAACATTTCTCCGAAGTCAGAGCACAATCAGAGTAAAAGGATCTTCCAAGCTTCATTTTTGGGGCATTCCATGGTTTGGGCAGTGGCTTTAAAGGTTCACTTGAAGCAACCTCTTGCATGGGATGGGACTATTCTTGTCGCTCCTACGAGTAAGATTTGCAGAGGAAGTCACTCCACCCTGGAAAGTGTTACAGGATTATGGATAACAACATAGTTAGGAAGATTGCAGGTTTCTCCAGGTGAAATAGTTGTATCGCAGCAAGGTTTCCGATATTCAATTGATCTACTAGATGGTCCTTCTCGTGGATATGTTTTAGAGATTTTTAGTGGCCATTTCTAGCTTCCTGATCTTGGTCCAATTGGTGCAAATGGCCTTGCCTCACCACTTGAATTTCTAACACCTACTGCATGGTTCGAGGACAAAGCATATCCGGGTTACATGATTGTTCATAAGTTTGGAGGTGCATTGTTTACGACAAAACAAAATTTCTCCCTCTTCAATGTGGATGCTTGGCATGGAAATTATGCAGCTTACAAGTACGATTTGAAGAAGTATCGTCCTTTCAATACAGTTTTATTTGATCACGGCGACCCATCAATAAACACAGTTTTGACAGTTCCATCAGAAAAACTAGGAGTAGCTGTGGTTGACTTTGTTATTTTTCCACCTTGCTGGCTGGTAGTAGAACACACTTTCTGTCCTCTGATCATAATAGAAGGCTGTGGGAAGCATATCTCTTCACTCTCTTCCAACAGCAGTAAGCGCAACATTAAAAGAGACAAGTCATGCATCATCTTATACTACCGATGATTGTTGTTCCAAATATACTCGTTACCCCCACGGGCTTTGGTAACATGCTTCGTTTTGCTCTCGCCAGATGTCACGTGGAGTTGCAGTAGCTGTCAATTGGAGAGTCTATTCACCGTTTTGGAGGTCGTCTTCGGCTGACAATTGGGGTGGATCTTGACGTGGTCACTCGGAGCAACCTATCAGTTGTTGTAAAGAAATCTCTCACGCCAAATTGCATATCTCTGAGGTTAAATTCGTGTAGGTTCAACATTCATGGCGGATTGGCGTTCTTTTTTGGAAAATCCAGAGTGGCCCGTGAATCAAATTGATGGATATTGCCATGGAATTTCAGAACATCTGTGCATCAGCGTTTTCCCTCCATGTGGAACTCAGATCCACAGTTTAATTGGCAGTTGATTGCATGAAGTTGTGTATTCAGGCTTTTATTTTCACGGGAGTGGGCAGGGGACAAATCTCAGTTGGTTAGATGTGCTTGGCGTAGCAGAGAAAGTAGTGGGCCATCCCACGTTTCGTAGCCGAGCCGCGAGCCTTGCACACACCACGATAACGATGAAAGGATTTCGGTGGCCACGTGCATCAATGAAATCCTGATGATTATGGTATCGACGACTCTATACAGTGACGACATTCTAAAGGAAATGTTTGACCTTGTTGATGAAATTGTAACTTCGGAATGTATTCACTTGTATTTCTTATGTATTGTAACCCGATGTTTATTCCAAGATGTGTCTGTAATGTACTTGAGTCATGTCATGCACCGATGTTCCTATCAGCAGGTTCTATAATGTAAACAAGTCATGTGAAGTCATTGTGGGTAACCCTCCTATTGGTCAAGGGTTAAAGTCCAGCAGTTCTGGGGCACTAGGGTTATTGGACTCTCTTAGAGAAGTCGGCCCTAGTAGGGTTTTGTCAAGTCGGGAATTAGTATAAATAGAGAGCTAGCCTCTCTATTTATCACACACTCACTCACACTCAGTTGTAGTGCATAGCTGAGGAAGAAGAAGACATTGGGGCTAGGAAGAAAGAGGTTACTGCTGTCGGGAGATCATCTTACTGTTTTGGGGTTTACTTTTGGTGCTGATTCTATCTCTAAGGAAATTGCGGGGTTTTCTTCATTTATGGTTTCCCCGAGGAAAAACACTGTGTTCATTGTCTCTTGTGTTTGATTGCTGTGCTTGTTATTCTCTCAGTTAAAGATCCTAATATAATGCTAGCTTAATGTTTAAAATCTAACAGACCTAAATTATCGTAGGATTTAGTGGATGAGACGAGATTCGCGGTCCTTCAGTTGGAAGAAGGGTCATAATTCTAGAAACTGTTGCAAAAGCTAAGCTATGTGTCATTATGCTAGATCGTTTATAATTATCATCAAGTTAAAAGTAAGAGTTTCAATTATAAAGTGGAGTTGGTCATCATGCAATTAGGGAGAGAAAAGTGGATCTCCACCCACTTGTTATTATTTTATTATTTCTTTCTTTTTTATGCTTTTGGAGAGCCTTTTTTGGGCCTATAAGGAGCATAGTCTTCTTCATTGTAATGATGGAATTTTTGACTGGGAGGATTGTTTCCCCATAGTTAATAAAGAAAGAATCATGTTGAGTTTTTGGACATTATGGGCATCTCTGTCATAGTTCAGTGTTTTTTCATAAGTGGTTGACTAGACTTAGCATAGAGGGCTAACAATCTAGCACGTTGGGCAAGCATTTGCAGCTGCCAAGTTGCTTGTCATCGTTATGTTCTTAGAGGGCTGGGAGTAATGTAAAGTAGTCAGTTATACTTCCATTCTCCTGGCCTCTGATTATGGAACGGACCAGCCTAGTCTCCCTTTTGCGAAACGCAAAGCCTTTCTGAGTGCCCTTCTGACTCCATTCACCCTTCTGGTACTGGCATTGGCCTTTCCTCGATGACTGATCCTCCCTTCCCTTCCTGCCCATCAATCCGACTCATTTTCCTTTTTTGATACCCGAGTTTCTCTAAGGCAGCCTCTTCAGATCACCTTGCCCTCAGCCGCACCTGCCTTAGCGATCCGAACTTAGGGAACCCCCCTAGAGCTAGAGAAGAGCGAGGAGAGAGGGGTGTGGTGACATTGGCCTCTCTCTCGAGAGTTGTCACCGGGCCGACGCGCCCGCAGTTTGGGCTTTCAACACTCGCGTGCCAGTTTCGTGCGACAACACTTTCCATGCAAGCTATCAAGCAAAACTCTTCATCGAAGTTCCTGCTGAACTCATCCATTTCTGCAGATCCAACCATCTGAGCTGTCACCGGGCCGACGCGCCCGCAGTTTGGGCTTTCAACACTCGCGTGCCAGTTTCGGGCGACAACACTTTCCATGCAAGCTATCAAGCAAAACTCTTCATCGAAGTTCCTGCTGAACTCATCCATTTCTGCAGATCCAACCATCTGAGTGTTACTCTTCTTACCATCCTTCTTACCATCCATCTGACACGTCAAGTTTCTTCTTACCATCCTTCTTCCTCTTTGCCTTACCCTTGCTCTTCCCTGTAAGGGCTAGAGCCTCCTCATCCACAATCTGTGGGGCACTATTGGATGAGCCTGATCCTTGACCCATGCGGGTCTCCTCCTGCACAAAGTCATCCCATAGTCTTTGCCAATCAGGGAGCTTCTCCCGAGCCACAACACCTTTGACAAAGGTGTCCCATGGCTTAGAGAAGCCATTGGGGGCTATTCGAACTAGCTCCTCATCCTCAGTCTTAGATCCAACAACTCCAAGCTCATCCTTGATCTGTGTGAGCCTGGTGAGATAAGGCACCACTCCTTCTCCCTTGGTCATCTTGGTGTTGCACATCCTCTCTTGCAACACCATCTTTCGGTTCTTGTTCTTGCTCTGGTACAGACTTTCCAAAGCCTTTCACATCTCCAATGCGGTCTTCTTACCAGAAAGGTGAGGGACTATATGGTCCTTCACTCCATCCATGATAAACAACATGGCTCTGGAATCAATCTTCTTCCAAGCTATCAGATCTGCCGGATCTGTGGGTGTAACTTTTGTGGAGTCAATGTGCTCCTCAGCATCATTGACGACTAAGATCCTGTTAAGTTTTTCATATGCTAGACTAGATTCAATAGTATTCAATTAAAAATCACAACAACATATCAAGAATCACTGATAGAAACACAATCACAAGATGGACACAACATTTATCTTGGGAAATCCTCAAGGGGAAGAAAACCCATTAAAAACTTCCTCTGTATAAGATGTATAAAAGACAACCCAAAACAATTGTTCTTCTCCTTCTGTTCTGTCTCTCTCTCTCTCCTATGCGCTACACAAGTGAGTGAGTCTGTGTTCAAATAAGAACCACAACTCCTCTATTTATACATATTTGTCAATGGACTTTTGCACTAGACAAGTCGGTCCCAATAAACTGTCTGGGCCGACTTCACCTAGGAATACTCAAAAATAATATATTATATTATTAATTAGGGTGTTAAAGACTTGACACAAGAGGAGGCTTTACCTCATGACTCTATGATGACCAAATACAATAGTAACACCCCGTCGGAGGAATAATAACATCTCCCTTGGGTTACATCAGTAAAATACATTTAGAATATCCTTTGAAGTTACAATATTTCAATAGATCCTTGTGATTCTCTCTTTCCATGTAGGAAAGTTCTGAGCACCCTGGAGTCTTTCCTCAACTCTCAACTGCATGGCCATAGTGAACCTGTCAAACCCTAGATCTCCAATCTAAGTTTGTGTCTTTAAGAGATCTGCCCCTTATCTATCATTGCTGCTACAAATCTCTCAGCTTTAGCTCACCAGAGCTCTAATACCATGTAAATTTTTCTTTAATATTCAACTAGGGCTAAACAGTGCATTCAAAATATCTACTGATAACCACACATGAATATCTTTTACAGTATGTGGCGGAATATAAAACTGAGAAATAACTCACGTCATAGCACAATAATGACACAATTATTTTGGGTATGGAAACCCCCGGAAAAACCCAAGATGGGAAAACCAGTGCAGCAGTCAAATATAGATTTTATTATGAGAAAATATGGAGCGTTACAATCACTGCAAATTCACCCAAACCTGGCGAATGCAGCTACTCGACAGAAACATTGGACGAACCCCCAACTAAACCTCTGGAGTCTGCACCCCCATGAGAGAGTGTACGACCTCACACGTGCGGGACCCGTACGACTGTACGGAATCCGTACGGTCACGTTGTCAGCTGTACGGAATCTGTACGGAATGGTACGACCTTCCTCCTGCAGCTCTGCCTGTCGACCTGTGTGGGTTTTGTCTGCTTGGTGAACCTACTCCTTGATCCTCTGTCTTCCCAGCTAAATCCTCTGTCTGACTTTTCTCCTCCTGTCTGTATTCTGTCTCTGTCGGAACATAAGTGTGTCCTCTCAACCAATTGACCTCTCTTATATAACTTTAGGTAAAGCGTAAAACCTAATTTCATTTTCACTTAAAGTCAATAATCATTTTAATTATTTTCCAAAGTAAACTTAGGAAAAATAATTAAATACAACTGGTTTCTTGTTTTCGAGTCTTCTGCATGCAAAGACACTTGCATGCAGGAAGACCTTCCTTGTTGCCTCTAATCTAACAATGCTCCATTGTCGATGTACCATATACTGCTCCCTATGGTGCTTGCCATGCAAGGTATCAAGAAGAATTCCTCATCGAAGTTCTTGCTGAACTCATCCACCTCTGCAAATCCAACAATCTGAGTGTTACTCTTCTTCCTGTCTGGGCACTGGGATGCAAAGTGTCCCTGCTTGTGGCAGATAAAACACTTGACCTTTGACACGTCAAGGTTCTTCTTACCATCCTTCTTCCTCTTTGCCTTACCCTTGCTCTTCCTTGTAAGGGTTAGAGCCTCCTCATCCACAATATGTGGGGCACTACTGGATGAGCCTAATCCTTGACCCATGCAGGTCTCCTCCTGCACAAAGTCATCCCATAGTCTCTTCCAATCAGGGAGCTTCTCCCGAGCCACAACACCTTTGACAAAGGTGTCCCATGGCTTAGAGAAGCCATTAAGGGCTATCCGAACTAGCTCCTCATCCTCAGTCTTAGATCCAACAGCTCCAAGCTCATCCTTGATTTGTGTGAGCCTCGTGAGATAAGGCACCACTCCTTCCCCCTTGGTCATCTTAGCGCTGCGCATCCTCTCTTGCAACACCATCTTCTGGTTCTCGTTCTTGCTCTGGTACAGACTTTCCAAAGCCTTCCACATCTCCAATGCGGTCTTTTTACCAGAAAGCTGAGGAACTATATGGTCCTTCACTCCATCCATGATAATCAGCATGGCTTTGGAATCAATCTTCTTCCAAGCTATCAGATCTGCCGAATCTGTGGATGCAACTTTTGTGGAGTCAATGTGCTCCTCTGCATCACTGACGTCCAGGATCCTTGTGATCCTTTCTTTGTATGTAGGAAAGTTCTGTGCTCCCTGGAGTCTATCTTCAATTATCAACTGTACGACCATCCTGAAGTGTACCTGTCAAACCCTAGATATGCAATCTAGGTTTGTGTCCTCAATAGATCTGCCCCTGATCTATCACTGCTGCTGCAAATCTCTCAGCTTTAGCTCACCAGAGCTCTGATACCATGTAAATTTTCCTTTAATATTCAACTAGGGCTAAAGAGTGCATTAAAAATCTCTAATGATAACCACACATGAATATCTTTTACAGTATGCAGCGAAATATAAAACCGAGAAATAAATCACAACATCACATCACAATATTGACACTATTATTTTGGGTATGGATACCCCCCGAAAAACCCAAGATGGGAAAACCGGTGCAACAGTCAGATATAGATTTTATTATGAGAAGATATGGAACGTTTACAACACTGCAAATTCACCCAAACCTGGCAAATGCAGTTACACAGCAGAATCACTGGGCAAATTCCCATCTAAACCTCAACACCCTCCTGCAAGAGTGTACGACCTAGCTGTACGGCCTCACATGTGTGGATTTGTATAGACGTACGGCTGTTGTACGGAATCCATACGATCTGTACGAAATCCGTACAGTATGGTACGATCTCCCTCTGCAGCTCCTGCCTGTCGACCTGTGCGGGCTCTGTCCTGCCTGTCAGCTCGGTGATCCTGCTTCTCGCTCCTTTGTCTAGCTAAATCCTCTGTCTGACTTTCTTTCCTTGTCTGTATCTTGTCTCTGTCGGAATACAAGTGTGTGTGTCTTCTCAACCAATTGACTTTTCTTTTATAACTTTAGGTAAAGCAAAAACCCTAATTTCACTTTCACTTAAAGTCAATAAATAATTAGATCACTTTAATTATTCTCCAAAGTAAACTTAGGAAAAATAAATAAATACAATTGGTTTCTTGTTTTAGAGTCGTCTGCATGCAAGTACATTTGCATGTAGGAAGACCTTCCTTGTTGCTGTTAATCTGACATCATGTCTTCATGCAAACTCAATTTAACTGCTGTCTTGTCCACTTTAACAGGTCGAACTGGGCATTTATTGGGTCAACTGGTTGTCACTACTTATCATGGGGTCGATCTTGCTTGAATAGCAATCTTAACCTTTTTCAACACTGACTTGCAATTCCTATGACTGTTATAACTGGGGTGCTTGAAGGCAGAAGTGTATCTATTCTTGGTATCGATATTTCATTCTTGTAAGACCATGCTTTTTAAAGGTAAATCATACCTGTTGCTATTGCTTCCTTCGTTTCTAACAATGGAAAACAGCTGCTCTCTGACTTATTTAACTGTCATAAATATTGCTGCTGTTACATTTCTAGAGTCTAGTTGTATATCTAGGCCACTTGGAGGATGCAAAGATGTTATAGGTTCCTTAAGATGAGACTTGTCCAATTATCCTCTGCAAGCAAACTGTTCAGGTCATGTAATAGAACTCGCCTACTCTCTTTGCTGGTTCAATCCACATTGCAATCAGTTATTTGGAGTTATATTCAATATTATTTATGCAGATGGTGACTGTGGCATACTCTCTTGCCTGCAAACTTTGGCATATATAGGCTGAAACAGCACTGCTGTTAGTGGTGCTATTGCCATAGGTTGATCTGCTGAGTTGTCTTTATAAAACTGCTGACCTAGTGCTGAAGGTAATTCACCAGGTATGCGATCCTTCTTTAACTGCTGTTAGTACCTTAGAAAAAACTTTCCTCAATTGGGACTTTGGAAGACAGATCTCATGAACTCATGTGGAAACCCATGCAATAGAAATTCTAACTACCCTTAGATCTATGTTTGACTCTTTAATTGTGCTTTGGATGCTGAATAGAGGGAGTGCTCTTGTTGATTAGAGCGAGTGACCATCGACCCTACGGTACATACGTCCAAGGATTCCTCACCTGCTGGGCATTCACAGTTCTAATGCTATTGTGTAATATGACCTCAGGCCATTATATTCAACAAAGGAAAAATCGGAGACTAAACTGGAAAAGCATCACTAAAATATACCCAGACATGCTGGTAAAGCTTTTCTCTCAAACATAAAATTTAGCTCTGAAAATGGCCCATTGAAAAGTTGCTGAAAAATGGTTTATTTCTTCATAAAACATGATTTCGACGTGCTGGAAAAGTTCTTAAGTGGTGGCTCTAACTCTTCAAAATGGTGCCAAGATTGTCGACTGTTGTGACAGTGATACTTACTGCTCAGAAATGCTGCTCCTATACCTCTCATGCTTATGCTTGTATGAGATTTGACTCATGATTTACAGCCTTAAATTTCATCACAAGAACTACCTCAACTCTTTTTTTATTGACTGACAATTCCTTGGCCAAAGTCTCCTTGCTGTTCTCCAATGTCAAGTCTAGCTTGATCATGCCCATAAAATGGTAAATCCGTGTGTTAACAGTGGCTCCCCAAGGGGACAACATGCCCTTGCGGGATTCTGAGATCCTGGCAATCTCAAGTTAGTAGTGATGCTTCATACATGACAAACACAACAGATCTTATTAGTATCATGTTCCCAAGGCTGGATAAGACCCTGACCAAACAAGAGTCGGCCTCAAAGACAAAACTGCTAGGATTATGGTTGATGCTTAGACTCGCCTAAGTCCTAGCAGCAACCTATCCATACTTCCAAGGAAAATGCTTTCATAACTGAAACGCCCCAGGTCTTATCCAGTCTTGACCTAGGACAACTGGGTCCCAACTTGACTCTTCTATTTGGAAGACAAGATACATACAGCCAAATTTTGAAAATTTCTAATCTATGACCAAAACCAAAAAATCTCAAGAGTTGGGACTACTCATGAGACTACAAAACAACTTATTAGGACTTGGAAAATATAGTAATGTTTAGACAGTGAACTTATTTGGTACATACCTACCCTAACCTAACTAACGGAATGAGATATAAAGTCAAGCATAATCATATTTCCATTGAAGCTATGCAGGTTCTTTAGCTAGGTAATGACTTGAGCCTACCTTTGCTTGACATGACTCAGGCAGCACTGGATACGAGTCCTAAAACACTGATTGATGACAGGGCAGATTTAAGATATTAAAAGCCCAAAGATGGCAGGGAAGATTTAAGATATTAAAGGCCCAAAGATGACCATTACAAGGAACCCATTTGTCATATATGGATTTGTATCCAACAATGCACAAAGTCCATATTTTTTTCTACATCTAAACAACAGTCAAAATTTGAAATAATTGCATGAAGGAAAGAGGTTGCAAATGTTCCTAAGGAATCACATGCACTCTATTGTTTTTTTGGGCTATAGAAGATGGCTGCAAGTTGCTCCTCTCTATCACCTTGGTGGTAGATGTCATGTGTAACACCAATACAAGATTGTCTTTTGATGACAGTTAGACAGATATTTCCATTTACCCCCAAATCAATATCATTCTTTGCTTGTATAAGTGTGTGATAGATCACTTCTTGATTCGTGCATCCTTGGACAAGATGAGAGTGGTTTAGGTTGCCAACAGATCATCCTTGAAGTGTGGTTCTGTTCAGATGCAATCTTCACTATTCGTGTCATATGCAACATTGACGTCAAAGCTCACAAAGAAAGACATTTTCCTTGGACCAACCAAGATGAACTCATAGGGATCACATGATCCATGAGGCTCTTGCTGCTTGCAATTGAGAGAATTAGATGATTTGATGTCTAAAATTTTCTCGCTGTTCAGTTCGCAAACTCTTTTTTTTCAATGCTAGGCACAAACTGAAGGTGTGAAGACTCATCTTCTTTGTAAGCTTTGGTATCACTTGATCCCTCACTATGATCGTGCATTGGTGTTGATTTATTGCTGTACTGTCCCCTTTCTGCTAGGGAATCTCCATATTCTTGAGTTCCTCCCCAACGATCCATAGAGATGGTTTCAAAGTTCAGCATTGAATCAATGCCTCACTTCCTTACATAACTATGGTACCAGGATTCTTTCACATCTCTTCACACAAGGTTTTTGAAAAAATCTTCATCAGCACATCCTCATGTTGCAGGAATCTTCAAGAAGCTGCTTTGTAGAAACCCCACTTCCGTCAAATTTAGGGAGAAGCCCAATCCATTTTGATGTAGTAGGCAGTGGATTGGATATCTGTGAATAGTAGTGAAATCCAAAGAAGCATATCTACTAGCCAATAACTCTTCAAAAGTCATGTTGAAACATGTCAATAATGGAGAATAAAAATACTGGAATCAAATCATACATTTATTATGGAATCACCAAAGAGCTATCAAACTTCCTTTTACAGCGAAGAGGGACTTTAGCCTCAATGGAGTCACGGAATGAGCCAAAAGATATTCAATAGACATAACTCATCAAAGTTATTGTAGCTGATTGACTGGTTTCGAGCCTCGATAACTTGTCCTAGTCCTTCGCAATGACACTAAAATGTTTACACTTGATTCACCCCTTCATGGGTATGATTAAGCTAGACTTGCAATTAGAGAACAACAAGGAAACTTTGGCGGAGGGATTGTCAGTCCATAAGTCCATAAAGCAAGAGTTGAGGTAGTTCTTGTAATGAAATTGAAGGTTTATAATCATAAATCAAATCTCCTACAATCATGTGCATGAGAGGTACAGGAGCAACATTTATGAGCAGTAAGTCTTACTTTCACAACACTCAACAGTCTTGGCACCATATTGAAGAGTTAGAGCCACCACTGAAGACCTTTTCCAGAATGTAGCAAATCACGTTTTATGAAGAAATAAACCATTTTTCAACACCTTTTCAATGGGGCATTTTCAGAGCTAAATTTTATGTTTGAGAGAAAAGAATTACCGACACATCTGGGTATATTTTAGTGATGCTTTTCCAGTTTAATGAAGGGTTAGTCTCAGGTTTTTCCTTTGCTGAGTATAGTGGCCTGAGGTCATATCATATAACAACATTAGAACTGTGAACGCCCAGCAGGTGAGGAATCCTTGGAGGTATGTATGGTAGGGTAGATGGTCACTTGCTTTAATCAACCAGAGCGCTCCCTCTGTTGAGCATCCAAGGCACACTCAAAGAGTCAAATCATAGATCTAAGGGTAGTTATAATTTCTATTGCATGGGTTTCCAAATGAGTTCACGAGATCTGTCTTCCAAAGTCCCATCCGAGAAATCTGATTACAAAGAGAGGTAGTCCTGGAAAGTTTTTTCTAAGGTACTAACAGCAGTAAAAGAAGGATCTCATACTCGGTGAACTACCTTCAGCACTAGGTCAGCAATTTTATGAAGACAATCCAACAGATCAGCCTATGGTAATAAAACGACTAAGTGGAGTGCTGTTTCAGCCTATATCTGACATAGTTTGCAGGCAAGAGAGTATGCCAAAGTCATCATCTACATAAAGAATATTGAGTATAACTCCAAATAGCTGATTGTAGTGTGGATTGAACCAGCGAAGAGAGTTGGCGAGTTCTATTACATGAGCTGAACAGTGTAATTGCAGAGGATAATTGAACACGTCCCATCTTCAGGAACCAATAACATCTTTGCATCCTCCAAGTGACCTAGATATACCACTAGACTATAGAAATGTATTGACCATAATATTTATGACAGTTAAATAAGGCAGTGATCAACTATTTTGCTTTGTTAGCAAATGAAAGAATTCATAGCATCAAGTATGATTTAACTTTACAAAGCATGCACCATGCTCCATGGTCGTACCAGTGATCAACTGTTTTGCTTTGTTAGCAAATGAAAGAAGTCATAGCATCAAGTATGATTTAACTTTACAAAGCATGCACCATGTTCCATGGTCGTACCAGGATGAATTATGGATACCAAGTAGAGATATGCAACTTCCTTTGTGAGTGAAAGCGCCCCAGCTATACCAGTTATAAGAATTTAGGTTAATATTACTATTCAAGGAAGATCGATGCCATGCTTAGTAATGACAAGCAGTTGACCCAATAAATGCCCAAGTTGACCTGTTAGAAGTGGAGAAGACAACAGTGAAATTGAGTTTGCATGAGGGCAAGACAACAACTCAAAGGTGGAGTTTGCATGCTGTCAAACGACAGTCAAAGTTGAGGTTACATGATGACAAAACATCAGTCAAAGGTGGAGTTTGCATGTGGTCAAACAACAGTCAAAAGTGCAGTTTACTCTATGACAAGACAACAGTTTAAAGGTGGAGTTTTCATGCTGTCAACTCGTTGAAGTGAATAACTACTGATTCAATTTATTCATTGGAAAATGCCTTTATTTATACAATTCATATTGTGGTTGTGATTCCGCTTCCAGCCAACCGCTTCATATTCCTACGTGACTATTCACATTCAGAAATTATATTTACAATATTTACATATGGAACCATAATTCGAGGATTAGGTATCCAACATTCCCCTCTTAATCCGAAGGGGTCTTTGTGAGTTCGAGCATGGTTCTAAATCTTTCAAACTTTTCTTGTCCAAGTGCTTTGGTGAAGATGTCGACAATTTGCTTATTTTTGGAACAATGTCGTAGATGAACTGTCTTCGCCTCTACATGATGTCGAATCAAATGGTACTTTGTGTTGATGTGCTTGGTTCGATCATGGAATCTGGGGTTCTTTGCCAACTTGATTGCAGAAGTGTTGTCAATTAGTAAGGGAGTGGAATTTTCTTGCTTCTCCTGCAAATCTTCAAGTATCTTCTTGAGCCTCACAATCTCCTTTGTTGCTACTGCAACTGCCACATATTCTGCTTCTATTGTCGAATCTGCTGGAACTGATGTTTGCGTGATCTCCAGGATATAGTTGCTGATCGAAGATTCATTGTGTATCCAGAAGTGGAAACCCTTGTCTCTTTGTTGCCATCGAAGTCTGAATCAGTGTACCCAATGACTTTGAAGTCTTCCACCTTAGTGTACTTGAGTCCAAAGTCTTGAGTCCTCTTCAAGTACCTTAGAACTCTTTTTGCTGCAGACCAATGTCCTTCACAAGGTTTGTGCATGTATCTGGAAAGAATGCCAACAACATAAGAAATATTTGGTCTGGTAGTGGTAAGGTAGATAAGGCTTCCTACAAGTTGTCGGTACTTTGGTTGCATTCTCAAATTCTTTTCCTTCACTTGATGTGAGCTTCAACTTTTGTTCCATTGGAGTTGAAAGAGGGTTACATTCTGTTATGCAAAATCTGTTCAACAATTCTCCAACATACTTTTTCTGAGATATGAATATGTACTTAGGATGCTGAGTCACTTCAATTCCTAAGTAATAATGAAGATGTCCCAAATCAGTCATTTCAAAACATTTCTTCAAATATTTCTTTATGGATGTTATGTAATCTTCATTGTTCCCTGTCATGAAGAGGTCATCTACCTATACTACAAGAAATACAATAGATCTTCCAACTTTCTTCACAAACAATGTTGCATCATCAAGATTTTAATGCTTGAAATTTAGCTTTAGAAGATGCTTGGTTAGCTTTTCATACCATGATCGTGGTGCTTGCTTTAGGCCATACAAGAATTTGACAAGCTTGCATACCTTGTTTTCTTGCCCCTTCACAACAAAACCTTCTGGTTGAGACATGAAGACATTTTCTTTCAAGTCTCCATTCAAGAAAGTTGTTTTTACATCCATTTGGTGGACTTTCCATCCATTTTGTGCTGCCACGGAGAGAAAAGTACAGATGGTACCCCATTTTGTTGTGGGGGAGAATGTTTCTTCATAGTCGATTCCTTCTTTTTGTGCATAGCCTTTCGCCGCAAGCCTTGCTTTGTGTTTGTCAAGTGAGCCATTTGATTTGTATTTGTTTTTGTATGCCCACTTGCAACCAATTGGTTTGGTTCCAACTGGAGGGTCAACCAACTTCCAGGTTCCATTCTTTATGAGTGCATCATATTTATTTTGCATAGCTTCTTTCCATTCATCACATTTAGCAACTTCTATAAAGGAAGTTGGTTCAAAGTTAGCAGATAAATACAATTCACAATCAAATTAGACATTCATGTCATCACTTGAGTTATCTGCTTCTCCTCCATCATCTTGTCTTGTTGAGTTTCTTGTTCCTGTCTTTCCAACTTCATCTGGATGGACACTTTCAAGTGTCTTTTTGGCCCATTTTGGAATATTCTTTGAAGGTTCAAGTTGATCAGCTAGAGGTGCTTCATTCTCTTCAAGGTTCAATCTTCCAATCCTCTCAATAACATCATCTAGTTCAGGTGAAGTGGTGGGAACTTCTTCTTCACGAGTCTCTTCATGAGGGGGTGTTGGTGCTTCAAAAGGAAATTCCAAAGATTGATCTTGATCCAACATCGAGATACCCCCTTCAAGGTTTGGAATTTCATTATCAAATTCATAATGTCTTTAGATGGGAAAACTTCTCCAGATGACCAAGTTGCCTTTCAATAGACTTGTCATTTTTATTAGTTTCAAGAAAAATGACATCTATGAAAACTACAGATTTCTTGTTTACCTCATCATAATGATGGTACGCTTTGGAAGTATCTGAATACCCCAAGAAAATGCATCTTCTACCTCTAGCACCAAGTTTGTTTCTTTGCTCCTTTGGTATCAAGGCATGATAGGTGGAACCAAAAACCTTGAGGTTCCTAATCGAAGGAAGGTGGCCAAACCACATTTCATGTGCAGTCTTGTCTTCAATAACATGAGATGGACTTCTGTTTTTTAAATATGCTGCACATACTACTGCATAACCCCAAAATATCAGTTTCACATTTTTGAAAAACATCATTGATCTTGCCATATTCACTAATGTTCTATTCATCCTTTCTGCTACACCATTTTGCTGAGGATTATAAGGAACTGAAGTTTGATGTGTAATCCCATGTTTGGACAGATAATCTTCAAATTCATTAGAGGTGTATTCTTTACCATTATCAGATCAAAATGTACCAATACGTGCTTGTGCTTGATTCTCTATCCATGCATGAAAGTTCTTGAATGTCTGAAATGCTTCAAACTTTGTCTTTAATAAATATACCCAACACATTCTTGAATAATCATCAACAAAAGTCATGAGGTACTTATTACCATTTGCAGAAGGAATTGGCATGGGGCCACATAAGTCAGAATGAATCAGTTTTAACTTTCTACATGCTCTGAATTTAGTCTCCTGAAAAGGATGCTTACTATGTTTTCCTAAGATACATGCATCACATTTGTTCCTTTGCTTAGGAATAGTAGGTAAACCATATACACCAATCTTTCTTAACAAACGAAGACTGTTATAATTCAAGTGACCAAATCTTGCATGCCACAATAAACTGGATGACATATTACCTTCTTCAAGCTGAGACATATAGGCAAAGTTTTGAACTGTTGTAGAACAACCCTTCAATTTTAGAAGCTTTCCATCTTCATACCCGGTCATGATGACCTTGTTGTTAGAGGACTTTCTTATCTCTACAATTCCATTAAACATGTGGATGGAATGGCCTTGCTGCCTAATCTGCTCTAAGGACAACAAGCTTCTTTGCAACTTTGGAAGATAGAGAACATTCTTTAACACAAAATCAGGAAAACCAGGCAGCTTTAGCCTAATTGAATCAATCCCCATTGGTCTAAGGCTAGATTTGTCTGCAAAGTACACTATGCCATTTTCAATGTCATTCAGTTCTTCAAAACAGTCTCTTCTAAAAGTCATACGAGAAGTTGCACCAATATTAAGCAACCAACAATCTTTGTAAGATGAAAGAGAAGTTATTTCATTAATACCAAGATTACAGTGTGCAACTATACAATGAGCTGAATCAGGGGATTTACCAGCCTCTTGATTCTTGTTCTTATCTTCTTTATTCTGATTGTGTCTTCCTTTGATGGACTCCCAAGAAGCCCAACATTGATCTGCTTCATGCTCATTCTTTCCACAGTGCTTGCACTTCAGATTTGGTCTTTTACTTGAGTTGTTTCTGCCCTCTTTGCTTCTGAAATTTCTTCTTCCTCGTCCTCTCTTGCTGCTATCTCCCTTGGAAGGGTCTTTAGATTGATTCATTACTTTCTAAACAAAGCAAAGGGACTCTCCAGTAGGATCGCTTGATTTCTTTCCAAAGGCTTTCTCTCTGTCTGGAATCTTTTCTACCACGATGTCAAAGGCGAGGTCTTTGAACTTGTCACTTGCTTGCACAGATTCAAGGTAGTTGGAGTGAGTTGAATATAATGACTTTATAAGTGCTGCAAGTGGAAGGTCAGGTTTCATATCGGATGCTTGGATCTTACGCATGATTACTCTGATCTCAGATGCAACCAACATAGGATTATTGTCTTTTACTTCCAAATTGAACAATTTTAACATTAATTGAATTACTTCCATCTGAGAGTGAGTCATACAAGTCTTTTAATGTCTTTAATGCTTCAAAACATGATTTTGTAGGCAAAATATTTTGGCTCACCTCTTCACTGACAGTGGCAATGACCATGGACTGCCATGTAGCAAGCTCTTTCTTTGATGTAGGAGGTTTTGGATTAGAGGTTATGACAACAGCTGATTTTGATATAATAGTCTTTCCTTCACAAATCCCGTCCCAAAGGTCATTGTAGATGAAGGTTGATTTGATCTTTCTGGACCATTTTGGATATGTGTCCTTGCCAGTGAGGACACAACCAACAATAGATGCCAATGAATGCATCTCTAGACTTGAACCTGCAACTTACAGAATGATTCTAACAAAATATAGGATACAGGTTTGAGTTCCCGTTCCTTTACAACTTACAAAATGATTTTGTAGCTTATTACACAATTCTGCAACCTATTACAAATAATTCCACAACTCTATCAAAACAGTTCTAGAGTGATATTACATTCATGGAGATCATTGTCTCTTTCTTTTATCAATATATTTACAACTTATATCAAGAACCACAATACCACTTTTAAAGATGTATTAGAAAATCTTGTAGCAGAAAAAGGTATGTCGTAGTAGTTGGTTGATGCAGCATGAGCAATCTTTAGGCTTTCAAGTCTACTCTTACACCAAGAGAGTTCTTAGCGGAGATAGTGCATACACGCCCTTCTTGCAACAGAATGGAAACAAATCAATCTTCAACACAGTCAATACCAAGTCGCAACAATACACAATGTGCAGTCACATCATCAAGTCTTTGGGAGGTTACACCACGTAGCTCCATGCAATAGTTCACAAAAGAGAAAATCAAATCTGCTTTAGAAAGGTGAGGCGCAGCATAAACTTTTTCTCCAACGCATCAACTGGAAATCACGAGCTCATCAGTGCAACTCATCAGGATTGTGCATGGGCTCATATAGCAACATCTCATTCACGAGTTATACCTCCACGCAAGAGGGCGTGAGTCTACACAAAGTCTTCACGCTTCAATAAAATTTTGCACAGTAGAATAATCTCTACAACGCAACCTTCAAACTTGAGATATCAAATCCGCACAGTATTTATCTTTCACTAGAGAGTTCAATATATCAATCACGACCCATTTTATTGAATTGTAAGAGAAAGATACTTGTAGAATTTTCATGCACAGAAAATAGGGTAGAAATTAGGCATTTTGTAATCTCCAATGGTCACAAACGAACACAACAATAGTATTTTATCTTCATGCAATTTGAGGAGAGACGTGAATCTTCACCACAACAATCTTCATTCACCGATCTTCCGCATACTCATAGAAACCAAATTGCAAGACGTCTTCACTCATCAACCGATTCTTAGTAAGTCGCAACTCTCAAAGAATATTAGTACAGTCTCAATTCTGAAAAATAAAGTACCAAGGGCTCTCAATAAAAGATGCCATTCAAACAGGGAAGTCGCAGCTACCAATGTATAATATTACAGCTACAAAACTTCAATCATTTGTCACACAAAAGAATGCATAGACTCCTTGCATCCCATAGAACTTTTGCAAACACAACCTTGAAGGTGATGGGAATAATGGGAAAACTTTTAGATCTCGTGTAACTCATGGGAGTGGCTCTATCACTCTTCACAAGCACTACAAATGAAGATCGAGACACAAAATATTCAGCATGGTAAAGATTAGATTCATAAAATACCTCAAGAAATGGTCCTCATGCATGAATGATAGTGCGTGCAACACCAAAATTGGTGTTTGTCATAAAACTCCTCATTGTGTGCTGGAGACGCCCGATTCAATTTATTCATTGGCAAATGCCTTTATTTGTACAATTCATATGGTGGTTGTGGTTCCACTTCCAACCAACCTCTTCATATTCCTACGTGACTATTCACATTCAGAAATTATATTTACAATATGTACATATGGAACCATAATCCGAGGATTAGGTATCCAACACAAATAATAGTCAATGTTGAGTTTGCATGAAGACAAGGCAAGTGTTTAAAGGTGGAGTTTGCATGTTGTCAAACAGTAGTCAATGGTGGAGTTTGCACACTGATAAGACAACTGTTCAAAGGTGGAGTTTTCATGATACCTCACTTGAGTTTAGGAGTACTTCGAAGTGGCATGGAAGATAGGTCACCAGGATATACCTTCATTTTTACATGCAACTACGAGCACTTCTTCTTGCAGCGAACTAGTTCAGTAGTCAGATTGCCATCAGATTGAAGTTTAAGGTGTAGTTTTGTAATGCATAGTCCAACTTGTGATTGATCTCATGCAGGGTGAAGACTTTCTTAAACCTAGGCCACAGTTCTAGGTCAATTGAAGTTTATAATGTTAAATTTTTCACAAAAAGATTTAACTCACACTATATGGCCTTGAATCTCACTATGTACAGACTGAGTAATAAATACAGAGTACGACTGTAATAAATGTTGTTCCTTTTCGGTATTTGTGCCCTTCTCCCTTCTCGAGAAGTGCGCTCTCTCAAGCTGCCATAAAACTCTTGTCTTCTTCCTCTTGCTCTCTTCTCTCTCTTCTTCTCACATCAGTGAATCTCTCATTAATGCTCTCTCACTCTCACGCGTGTCTCACATGATATGAATGCCCTCTCTCTAGTGATCTTTATGTATTTTCCATTTAATGACCTAACCCTAACCTCTTTAACTTCTTTTAATCCAATGGATGAGATTCACTCTCATCATCAAGGGGTAGGATTTAATTTCTCATTAAATACCCATTAAGTCATTAAATACAATAAATACAAAAAGTCACTTCTAAGTTTATAAAATAAAACTCATTGAAACTTTATAAAGTAAAAGTCACTTGAACTTTATAACATAAAATCACTTTATAATATAACATTCATTTCTCTAGAGAGACCACTTTTAATGTCTCTTCATGTTAGGCATCATCACATGAAGGACATCCCGAACTACAATTTCAACATATAAGTAATAAATTTCATTGTAATGGGGTTGGATACCCAGAGATTTTGCCATTGTAATTCTAGATTGACATTTGAATAAATCTAGATCATTGATCCACATGTTGTGTTCCTTGTTTTCCATTTGTTTGATATCTTAATAGTGTATTTTTGACTCTTTTTTGTTTAGGATGTTAAGATTAGTTTGCAAATTTAGAAGGTCAACTATTGCAGGTTTCAACGAGCCCTCCAAGTCCTTGATGGCCTGTAGAGTGAGAAATACACTCATTAGCCTTCTAATAATGGATAGGACAAGATTGTCATCAACACAAAATCCAAGTGTTCGAGTTATACTTTGTTTTTGTGGCGAGATTCTTCCATTTTGAAAGCCTCGCCCTTATTCTCTATTTCCCTTTGGACGCAAGTTCTAGCTTGAATTTGACCCCATCATTCCTTGGTATGTACTAGTCTTCTCTGATTCCTCCAACCTAGTTCTATTTCTACATAGTAGTTCAAGTACTTGTGAACCAATTCCATTGCTCAAGTTACCAGTAAGTTGTTGGTACAATTAGGGATACCCCCCTTAGTATTGGCAAGAACCAACCCTAAGCAAAAGGCATGTACATTGAGGTGATGGTGGGAATAGTATCTACAGTTGCATCGAGTCTCCATTGACATTAGTAGTGCAAGTTCAAGTGTAAACAAGGCCAAGATAGGCATTGCTCTTTTATCTTGAGCACCTCGTGTTTATCATGGTCATCAATATCAATTGGAGACAATAGTTGCTTTGGACAAAGAGTCAAACTTGACTCGGACTCAACAAATATTCGTCAGTCAACCTAGGACAAAGACAACACCATGAAAAATACAAAATATATAGATTTTCAAGAAAATAAATGTTTTTTACATTATACATGAATGTTAGGTTGATCATAATGCAAATACCCTGTATAAAATGCAAAAATAACATATCCAAACATAACCAAATATATCACAATTCACAATCAAGTTCAACCATCAAAATACATATTTGTTATCATCAATCCATCAAGATTTACGAAGATTCAAAATCACCTTGGACTATGGCTTATGTCATGAATGTCAAATAATCAAATGTCCTAGATGTTGGTAAAAACCCTAGTAGTGGTTAAAACCCTAGCTGATGTGCAAACATTGAAAACCTTGGTTGTTGTGCTTCAAGTTTGAAACCCTAGTCCCAAACCCTTCTCATTGCTCTCAGAAATCTTTAGGCAAAATGGATAAGCATGGTAAAAATATGAGAAAAATTCCCCTTTTATAGACTCTTTGATTTGTGAGTTATTGACCAACTCGACAAGTTATTGAATAACTTGGTGGCATTTCCATGATTCGACGAGCATACTTGCTGAGTCCCATGTTGACTTGCTGATTCCTGTTATCATGTCTTTTGTAGATTGAGTCCTTTACTAATCCTTTTGGATGGATCCTTTCTTAGATTGATTTGAGGGCATCCTTAGAGGTCTACTAAGATGCAATCTCTAGCACTGAAGAAATTCCTCTGGGATTTTCAATGGTTTGGGGATTCCACCTAATTTAAAAATATACTAAGGTATCTATCATTGTACGTACTTGATTTGAGAATGTTGTTCCTAGCTTAGGCTTGCCTTCAGGTTGTTTTGATTATTTATCCTGTTGGGCTGATTGGAATATCTCTCTTTTCAAGTCAACTTTCCAATTTGAGTCCTATATGACTTCCTCATTACCCAATTCTATACTTCCCTAAGCTGGAATTTGTCTGAGCTGGAATGTTGATTTATTTTAAGCACTATTTGGTACTTCCTCTTTGTTCCTATGACTTGCTAATTGTGTTCTTGTTGAGAAGATATATGAGGAGTTTGGAATCTCCTTCAATAATAATGTCACTAGCCCCAATTCTCTTTGCTTCCTCTGAATCTTGAAATAACACCTTGGATCTCTGCTAAATTATTTGTTCTTTCTCCTAGGTATTTGTAGAAGACCAACTTGATTTTACTTTGCCAATTATTGATTACTCCCCCTTCCCCTGTTGGACACAATGGCGACATTGAGAGGGGGGGTGAATCAGCGTGTGAGCAATTTAAACCTTTTTACCTTCTTTTAATCAATTAAAGTATATCGGTCATTAGTCATCAATTACATAATCAAATTCATCATGAGTCATAAGCACAACATCACATCAAAAGAGACACAATAATATATGTAATTTTGATCTTTATTTATTGTACATGGAAGACTACAATCTTCTTGATTACAATCAGTACCAATTGATGAAAAGAGCACCAACTCTTGTAACAGGACCCAACCTGGTTTTCTTAGATCCAACTAAGAAGGGTTTAAGGAGTTCAATCCTCAAGTGCAAGAATCCACTTGCAAGCTTGATGCCAATCTCTGATTGTCATCAGTCTGTTGCTCATCAATCTCTGCTCATTACTTTGCTGGTCAACACTACTCATCACTGTTGCTCATCACTGCTGTTCATCACTGCTCCTCATCTTTGTTGCTGGTCATCTGCTCATCAACCATGTTATGAACACTGCTGCAATACTGCTGGTCACTTTCTAGTCATCAAACATCAAGATCTGAACATGTCATCATCAAGCTCTGATAGGGTGTACACCATCATCAAGATCACCATCAACAATCATCAATCATGGAGTGTCATCATCATCATCAAAACATTATCAAAATGCACAAGGCATTATCAATAAGGCATTATCAAATAGAGTGTCATCATCCACATATCATTGGGTTTACATCATCTGTAAGTATGTATGCATCATCATAAATGGATCTTTATCTTTTTGTCAATTTCTGTTGGTGGAAGAAGTGCATCAATAACAATATCATCAAAACCTAGGGTAAGCATCATAGTGTATAAGACATCATCCTCAATACTTGCACTTATTAGTATCATTACTCATGATTGTTTCACAACCATTGCATACATATCACTGTATGCCATAGTTGCACGGGTACCGCTCCCGGGATTTTGGTAACCCGTACCTGACGTTTCCTCGCTCCTGGGAGCTGGTACGAAACGTCCCCTTTTTGATGGGAGCTTCCTTGGGAACTTGGGAGCTTTTCGGGAGCTCTTTGGGAACTTGCTTTTGCCTCTCCCTTTTTATTGGGATCTTGTAGAAGCTCCCAAACAGACAGGGAACTTCTACAAGCTCCTGACCATGCGGAGGCCAAAATCATAAGAAAAGTGTTGAAAATCAATTGAATGATTCAAGTTTATTGTGTCAAGAAATCACCAATAACAAAAATTTCAATTGAATCTATCAATAATGCCATTTTTTTTATTTTCAAGGTTATATAAATAAAGAGGGCCCACACTTCTTAAATGTTTAAATCTATTCACACTCAATATACGTTGCAAGTGTACTTAAGTGAATATACATGAATTTTTTACAATACTAAGATATTGAACTACTTTAATTCATATCTCAAATGATTATAGCTAGCTTATGTTATTCATACTAACTGATATAGCAATTTAGGATCATAAACCATATCAAATTCAAGATACCAAAAGATTTGAAAGTATGTTAGTTGAACTTAAAACAATCAAGTTCATTCAAATTAGAAGTAAGTAGTAGTTACCATAAAAAAAAATGCAGAGGCACCCAAATACTAAGAACTCTTAGGAGCAATGTGAGATTACAGTGAGATTTGTATAATGTGGACCTAACGGAGTGAGCAAATTTAAAAGAAATGAATTTCATGACACTACTAGAGGATTAAGAGGATAAAATAGTTTAAGCTATGAAATTAATCAATTATGTATTTTTTAACTTTATTTTTTTTATTATATTTTAAAAAAATTAATATATATTCTTGCTGCTCCCAACCCTACGTTTCCTGCAAATTTGGGCGAAGCTTCTAGCTGTATCGGATACTCGTGTCTGCGTACCTGATGTACCCGCGTTCCAGAAACTTGTGCAACATAGCTGTATGCATGGTGTAGATGACCTTTGTCTATGCATGTCAACTTCTAGACTTTACTGCTGTAGAGGACCCCAATGGATCTTCAAATCAGACTTGTTCAAACTCAACCAAGCAGGCTATAACCCTTACCAAGAACTTGCACTGTTGAATTGTTTTGTATGTGCCGGTAAAACTTCCAACTCGGGCTATATGGTAAACTCCAATTCGTGATTGTTTGTTCAATGGAGAGCATCATTATAGGATGCATACCTTACTACTCATACATTATTATATACATCACTTGATCATAGGGTATCATCACAGAGTGTAGAATAACATACATACCTTCATAATTGTTTATTGTTCAAGATAAGAAACCCCACAAATTTACTCCCAAAAATATTCAGACTGCTTATATTGCAATTTCGGGACTGGTGCATAGTGTGTACTGTGGAAACCCTTCAGCCTTGGTCAACTCCTCGGATCTGCTGCCCAAGGCTTAGCTGCAAAGAATAAACACTCAAGATGTTTTTGTAAGCCTGGGCTGAGGTGAGCTGTACGTGCCCTAACTGGGCTGTCAAAACACAAGAGGTCTGTAAACTCCACAAAAGAGAGGTCTGAAAGGTTTAAGTCACTGCTGTTGCAATAAATTAGGGTCACATGGCACAGACACACCCAAAAAGAAGCTTCCAAAACATTGCTGCTGCTACAGTGGGCGAATTTCAGAGCACCAAGGTTTGATTCTGTTAGAATTGTTGTGCCATTTAGATCATCAAGCAATGAGTCCAAATTATTGATGCAGTGAATACGAATGAATTATACAAACTGAACAAATCAAATCTCACAGGAAACAGACAAGTATTGCTCAGAGAATTACAGTATTATCTTCATTACATAATCCGGTGTTACAATAGTGTTACATAGGAAAGTAATTCGAATCATTAGGGATGAATTCGAATCTACCAATTGGATGTGACTGTATCTGACTGCATGGCTAACTAAAGATGTTGAAATCACTATCGGAGTCCAAGTAGTTAACTCTAGATGTCTAATCCAGTCAAGCAATCAGTTAAAATCAGTCTAACTAGTCTAACTACAAGTGGTAGGTGAGAAAAGGCGCCTCCCCACATGCAGCCATGCATAACTAGCGCTAACTGAATTGATTGTGAACTAATTGAATGTAACTGAGGAATAACTAAGCTTAACTAGTAACCAACTCCTAGCAACTGAAGAAGGTTGGTGCTGGGACTCTCAGTGGCTCCTAAAATGTAGGGATTGGCCTAGGAGGCGCCTAAACTGATGCATGCAAGTGTAGTCAGTGGCAGTTAGCCTCTATCGGTGTTCCCCACACTCTAGTAACTGGTACATGTGGCCCCATTAGGTCAAGTGGACCCAATTGTACTAGTGGACCCAATAATTAAATAAAGACTCCTAAGTTAGCTAAAATAATCTAATAGACAGTTTGGTCAAGGGAGGATTATAAATCCTAACAGATTCATTCTGCAGCTTCCCTCAGTGACTGTACACCTGAGATTAAAAAATAATAAGACATAAAAGTTTGCAACAAAAGATCTCAGTTGCTGCCTCAGTCTGCAAACTCCCCACAAAATTTCACTTCATCACTTACTGCGGCTGCCTCAGACACATCCGATTTTCAGAGTTAAAACAACTTGTAGCTTATGTTATGAATGTGAACGTTGACTGGGTATTTATACACATTTTCCTTGGTATTTTCACTGAGCTGACATGTATGTATTTTATAAGAATTTTTATTTAATTTTTATTTAAGTTTTGAATACCCTTTTGGACTGGGCGGACCTTCACAGTAATATATATATATTTTTTATATACCATCTTTCCCTTAAGGAAGCCGACCTCATCAAGGATTAATTCATTCTTTCATTTGGCAAGCCGCCCCTCAAATAAGTGCTGTTATTTTGTTTGCTTTAAGATTTTGTATGTGATCTTCAAGAAGAGACCATGGGCTCCATACTTTAATGATCTTCATCATCATACACAACATAGCTAGGGCTTCTTTATTTAAAATTTTAACCCAAAGGCTTTCCATAGGTGTGGGCTTCACTTGAATAAACAGTACTTTGTAAAGGGTTTGTAATCAAGCATCATAGGTGCCACATTCATTTAGCGAGGCTTCTTCAAGGTATCTTCAAAGTCCTTTTCAAGGCAAAGACCCAAGCAAGGGCTTCTCATTATGTGTGCAAGATTAGGACTTCCACAAGCAAAGGGATCATCATACTGAAGTCCAAGTGTCCAAGCGCCATCATATGTGTGTCCAAGTGCTATCATGCCACCCTATGTGGGTGCCAAGTCTTGTTATGTACTCAGGACTATCTTCAAGACCTCATGACCATATCATCATGCCATCTAATCATGTCAAGTGAAGTAGTGGGCTCCATGACCTTTGTAAGGGCATCAAGGTCTTCATCAAGTCATTTATGACCTCATCATCACATTTAAGACTGCAAGGACCATCAAACCACTAAGTGTGGGTCCAAGGACTTCTTCAAGGCTTCTTCATCAAGTAGGAGGCTTCATGGGCTTCTTCAACCACCTTAACCATACCAGGAGACCTTCAAGGGCCAGGATCCATCATGACATCACCTGTGGGGTATTTGGGCCTTCACTTGGGGTACCATGATACCATTAGAGCATGCATGACCAAATAATGGGTCGTTAATGCTTCTCCAACCCATCTAGGGCTTCTCCATTGTTCATCAAGGCTTCAGGACCATCTCCAGGGTCTTCAGCACCATCAGCAGGGTCTTCAACATCTTCAGCAAGGTGCTGGCTTCAAAATTCAGCCTTGTGGGTACAGAGACCTTGTCAACTGGGTACACGGTGCTTCAAGGCACAAACCCACTCTGTAAGGGGTCCAAGGCACTGTAAGTGGGACTTGGTGGCATCAATGACAACCTGTGGGGCCACTACAAGTCCATGTTGGCATCAATGACAATTTCATCAACATCCCCTTCTATCCCTGGTTTCCTTTTTTAGGCGTTGCCAAAATTGACCTTGTACCAATCAGGGTCATGCGATCACCATTGATCAATTGGTTGGAAGTTTTCATTGGTCAGGATTGGGCTTAACTATTCATATACATATATAAACACAAATAGCTATTGATATTAAATAAAGTTAGATTGTCAATTTATTGACTAATATTTAGTTGGTATTGTTTGTCTTGAACCCTTATTAGTTGCAGACAAAATCGTCCTACTGGAGAGAGATGAGATATATGTTTGCATTAGTGAGTATGATCACAATTTGATCATTACATGTATATCTTTTTATGGATCTATAACAGACAGTAGTTGTGAGAAATAGGACATATTCATGATTTACCTAAGAGACCTGACATGTTCCAAACTATGGCAGTGCCTAACTAATTAGTGTTACATTTGTTATTAAGCTATGCTTCAGTTGATCAAACGATTTAGTTAATTTAACTCCTATTTCAATATGAGCCTAATAAGGTGTAATTAGGTCAAATAATACCTTCTGTATATTTATATCTTTACATCACTTTCTTTCTTGCTCTTATATTTGTAAAATTGTAGCTGCTTTTGTATCTTTTCAGTTATGGTTTCAGGCGAATGTTTTTGATCAACTTTACTTGTATGTAGGTCTTCAAGGTTTTGTCAATGCTCCTTTTCGTGTGCTTCATGTTGTTAGAGCAACAGTGGATATCCAAGACATTTGACTCTAACTGTATGAATTGGCATGTTGGAGATTTTGTCAAGGCAAGGTAAGTCTCAGTTTATTTGGATGGCATCCTATGTATATTCTTAGTTTGGGTCATCATGATGCTGTCTCATGAGTTTTATAGCAAGAATTTGAACATGGTGCACAACATCTTATATTTTTGGTTTTGGATTTTTCATGCCCCTTTTTTAGAAATTATGCATTAAAAATCTCCATAACCATCTTTTAACTCCACTAGCCTATGACAAGTTAGCAAAGCTTAGCCAACCTAAACAAATAGAAGCAAAACTTACACAAGATATAATGGTGGAGTCCATGCTCAAAGATTTAGCATTAAGTCCAAAATTATGCTTGTAAATAATAATTTCCGTGTGAGTATTTCATAATCTCTTATCTCCTTGTGCAGATGATGGAAATGAGCACTCTATTTTTACATAGGTAACCTTCTAGAGCATCCACTAAAATATAATAAAATATTGTGCCTTGACATAACTAACTTCCTAAAATACTCATGAGGACTAGGGGACCGTAATGCAGCAATAATGATTCAAACAACTCCCCAAAGGTGCTATTAATGGTTACATTCAAAATTATATTACATAAGTTGCCACTAGGGATATTCCACATCATAACAATTTTCGGAATCTGATCTATGCTTTTTTGAGAATGGTTGCTGTTCTTACCAACATGTTAATGTAATATGAGTTATGCTATTGTGTTGTTTATTGTAAAAATACACATCAATTTGCTGGTTAGTCATTAAATTTGAGCATATGATTATTTTTTCAAACTTCCTAGTGTGGTGTTGCTTAGGTTATGGGACGTTTTAACGTTGTTTCTCAAGGACTTCTAGACACAATATTAGCCTCTTAGTGGTTTGTATTCTTCTTCTTTTTCAATAGTAAACAGAAACAAAAGGATTTTTTTTTTAGTACCGGACCGGTATATAACTTTACAATGACACCCCTGCTACACCGTTAGGTGTTGCTTTTCAAAACAAACTGCTGTTATCAACTTATCTTCTAAATCGAACTGATATTACTTAGTATCAAACATTTTTTTTCCTTTTCTACCTCCAAGGAAAAAATTCACTTTTGTTTTTTTAATTCCAGTACACAGAATGAAAACCACATTCTTCATGTGCTTGGGGCACGTTACAATAAGCAGGGATGTCAAGAAAACCCCATTACAAAAAAGATCAAACAAAAATAGTCCCCCACCTCCAGAAAGTCTTCAAGTTCTACATATTATATCTATACCCATACTGTAAGACTTTCATATATTATGCCCCCAGATATTTCAGAAATACTGTAGCCATATATATATGCGAATGTCCCTCAATAGTATTATACTATTACATATCTTTTGGCATTTGCGTTCAGCGCTCCCCATAAGTTTCACAACATTGGTTAACCCTCTCTCGTAGATCTTAACTTTGGCGATTGTATCGGAGATTAACACCTGTGGGTTTTGCTTTAACAGCAATCGTGTTCCAACAATTGGTATCAGTGCTAAAGGTCTCGAGTTCGAAACTCACCCGGGTAACACTGGGGGAAGATTGTTGGCATTTACATCCATGGCTCCCCGTCAGTTTTGTGACATGGGTTAACCCCCTCTTGTGGATCTTAACTTTGGCGATTGTATCGGAGATTAACATCCAAGGGTTTTGGTCTAACAGCAATTGTGCTCCAACAATATCACAAATAAATATTAAAAACATTGTAATTGGGTCAATATTCCACACCTAAATAAACTATAACAAGTAGTAAACTTGTAAACTATAATGTTTGTCTTTTCTCAGAGAGTAGACCATCATGTGAGCTGACTAGAAATGAAGTCCCTGCCAGCTTCTGCAAAAACCCTCTTTTAATAAGGAACCAGCATCTCTCTTCATCTCCCTGTAGATATGCTATTAAGAAATGTGCTTAAATAACCTGAAATCCCGTTCAGATAAGTTACCGGTGGAAGTAGTACAACGTTTTGAATGTTTCTTTCATTTCCCATCCACTTAATGACCAGTTGTGAGTCGCCATAGACCTGGAATTCTGTATGGCCTCGCTCATAGCCAATTTTAACAATTCATTTAATACCAATAATTCTGCATAATTTTTGGTCCCATTCCCTATATTTGCTCGGAACTTTATAAAGTGAGTCTCAGAACAATAAAGGATATCTGCCATACCACAAATATGATCCCGACCCTGGAAAGCCCCTTCAAAAATCCCCAAAAATTGTTCTTGTCAATCAGGAGCTTACCAATCTGCCTTGGGAATTTATCTTTAGCTATCACTCTGCAGAAGTTGAAGATAGAACATACCTGTGCAAATGCCTGAAAAGTTTGAGTATGTCTGTTTTCAAATATCAGTGAATTGCGAGCAAGTCAGATGCCCCATAATACCGGGAATAGAACAGCTCCGTTCTCCTTTAGCTCATATACTTGGAACCAAGATTGTAAGCACTCTTCTACATTATTACCCTCTCAAACATTATGCGGCCTGAGACAATGTCCAATATCTTTCCATAACTGTTTTTCAAAGGAACACTGGATACAAGTGTGATATTTTCCACCTCATTCATGCAGGGTATACATATAACTGGCCCCTGCTTATTTCTTTTATGAAGCTTCTCCCAAGTCAGAATCCCTATTCCTTAAAGCTAACCACATAAAAATCTTCGTCTTTTTCAGGGCTTTGACCTTCCAAATTCTATCCACCACCATCTTATCTCTGTCTTCAGTGGCCTGTAGCACCTGATACCCAAATCTAGCATTATAATTTCCTGCTGACTGGTTTTTGGATCAAATCACACAGTCAGGGTTATCTCATAATCTGATAACGCATCTTTGAAGTTCTGACAAATATAAATTCCAGGCAATTTCCTGATCTCCAATAAGTCCTAAAGACGAGGCATACCTTCACCCCTGGCTCCATATGTCAGCAATATTTAGGTCCACCAACTGATTTAGAGTGAGATACCCATTACCATGAAGATACTGTCTCGAATCTGGGGAAAGGAAGATCTGATTACCACATTCGATGATGGCATCAGCCCCTCTTCTAACCTGTGTGCCATTACCAACCTTTCAAGCAAGATAATTCCCATTAACTGGAAAAGCTAACACCAAAGCTTTCCACAAATTTGATACATTTTATTTCTGAACAATCATTCTCTTCCCCAAACCGCCCTTACTGATCAAGTTTGATAGAATTTTGGCAGCCAAGAATTTGCCAAATTTATGTATGTGCTTTAATCCCCAGCCCACCTCATCCTTTGGTTTAGCAATGGATTTCCAGCTAGTCAGATGAGTTCCCAACTTACCCCTTGAACCTCGCCATAGAAAACTGAAACATGTCTTTTTGGTTTTCTCCAAGACCCCCTTAGGAATATGAGACAAGAAGTGCTAGTGCACTGTAATTGCTTCCAGAACAGACTTGATGAAAGTCAGTCTGCCACCCTTGGAAAGCCATCTATTGCACCAAAACTTAATTCTCTTTTCAGTCTTTCTCTATAACCAACTCCAGTCCCATTTCCCATATGCATTAGGTTTTAGGTTAAAACGGAAATCCTTAAAAGTTAAAACCCTTCTGCAACTTTGTTAAAAGGGAAAAGGTTCTTCAATGTCTGCTTGTCCATACTTAATTTATATAAACAAATAGCTGACTTCTGGAAATCGATTTCCATACCAGTTGCTTTACTCCACAACTGAAGTATCTCCTGAAACTTTCTCCTCTCTGCTGCACGTCATCAACAAATATTAAGTGAGTGAGGTGTTTATTTCCCCTAATTGTAACACCTTGAATGCTTCTTACCTTTTTAGCTTATAGTATAGACCTACTTAGTCCTTCAGTAACTAACAGAGATAAGCATGGGGTGAGGTGCATGAGGCCCATGAGGACACGTGGACCTCATGCATGGCCCCAAGTGATTAATAGAAAAATACAAATTTTGTTTTTATTTTATTTATTATTTTTTAAAAATTATTAAAAAAATTAATTATTAACCCCTCCTTTGTATATATATTTTCCATAGGAAAAAATCTTTTTATTCATGTAGAATAAACGTAAACTCCCCATTTGGACTTACATTTTCTTTGTCTGCCTTAAAGGCTGCATTATATACATCTGGCTTATAGCCTTTCATTACAAAAACTAGGCCTACGGCCTTCTCAACATCTTTATTTTTTCCTTCATTCAACCTACAGCATCATAAACTGATTTGTGACCTGACCATTGTGCTGTTCCTCAACCTCAATGATCCCTGGTTGTAATGCTAATGCCAATTTTGAAAGAGAGTCCGCTTCCATATTCAGCTCTCTATAAATGTGCGTGAACGATACGTCTTCAAAGGTAGAGAGCTGCTCACCTATTGCTGCCATTACATACTGAAGGTGAGGGGCATGTATCTGTACTTTCCCTTTGGCCCAATCGATCACCATTTTGGAGTCACCTAGCATATGAATCCTTGATACATGTTTATGCTGTGCTACCCTAAGCACTGCCCATAGAGCTGTGAGATCTGCTTTGTTGTTTGAAGCATGTCCTGAGCCATATTTAATTTTGAGTTGAACTGAATTTGTAATACAGAGTACCCCTCTTGCTCCCCCAAGAGTCGGATCCCCCTGACTTGCCCCATCAAAGTACGCCCAAGGGAACCTATGTAATATCCGTATTCGAATATTCTTGAAAGCTGTCTCAATTGAATGGTCTAATAGAAAATATTTCCATGTTGGATAATTATATAAGAGTAAATATGAAAATGAACGATGATTTACATGAGAAATGATGCTTGTATAAATACCCATGCAAGGGTTTCCTTGGTGATGAGACCACTTTTCATAAGGTGCCTTTTCATTTAATTATTTAATTAATTTATCAATATTATTAATATTTATTAATTCATGTTTATTATATATTTTGTTCATTACATTGCCTTCTCCTTAAGGGAAGCTTTGTCCTCAAAGCCTAGAGAAGACAAGGCTTATGTCTGCTTTCTTGTTTGTAATGACATATTCTCGATTTTTGTGTTAGTAACTGCAACACTTGATGAAACAAAACGATATGAGTTACGGATTCCCAAGAAAAATTGTCACATCGTTTGTGAAGTCGTCCATCTGAGATCTATCTTTATCGGATTTGTTTGTTTATTGCTTTGTTGGATGGAATTTCTCGTTTTCTGCTTAGTTTGTTCATTTTGTGTTCTTTCTCTTCTGAAATCATATCTCCTCTATTTATGTTCATTTTGAACTTGTCGTTGGTCAAAATGCTTTTTGTAATTTAGGTGTCGATAAGGAGTTCTTGTTGTTTGTTTTTCTGCTGGATAGTGGATTGACTTCCTTTTGAATTGTGACGGGGACCGAATTTGTATTTGTTTCTTCTTCCTCAACTTGAATTTGTTTTCTGGAGAGTCTGGACGCTTCCTTCTGGATTTGAACTAATTTGTTCTCTAATAGATTATTGTTATTCTGAATCTTCTCGAACCTTTCGTCTTGTGACTGTTTGTCCTCTTGTAACTTCTTGATTTGTTTCTCTAGTTCTCGATTAAGATTTCTCACACGATGGTTTTCTTCTTGTTGTTTTAGTATTCTTCCTTCGAGGTCTTCATTAGAAAGTTCAATCTTCCGACTATTTTTTAGTTTCTTGATTTTCGTAAGTAATGTCTTGTTATGAATTCTTAGTCGAAATAGTTCTTTGGTATTGCTTGCTAATTTGCCATTGGTTTTTGCAATTTCTAACTTGTGCTTCTTTTTAGTGTGGTCATACTTTTGCTAGAGTTCTTCCTTCTGTTGTTGATGTCGACATATCTCTGATTCTTGACTTTTTAGCTTTCTCTAGATTTGCACCAATTCATCATCTTTGTCCATGATGAGCTTGTTTAAACGCTTTATGTCTTCTTCTAAATCGTTATTACTTCTATACGGTGATTCTTTGTTATCTTTGAACTTTTTGATTTTGTCTTTAAGGTTTGCTTGGTTGTGATTTTTTAATCGAGATATTTCTTCATTCTTAGCTGATAACAATTTCTCGATATCTTCATTAGCTTTTTCCAATTTTTGATTTTGATCTTTTGAGCAACGATTCTCTTGTTTCATCAACTTATGAAGAATGATTTGCTTACTCATCTCAAATTATAGATTTTTACTGCTTTCCTTGTAGTATCCTAATTCGCTTTCCAGTTTTTGTGATTGCAACTGTGAGTTACCTTGATCGTCTTTCATAATAAAATATTTACCACATATTGGACAGGAGTGATTGCCTTTCTTAAAGAATGCCAGATTTTGGAATTCCATTTCGCAATAAAGAAACTTAGTCCAAAATTTGGATTTATATATGGAATCCATAATTTCTTCAAAAAATCCACATTTGGCTTCAATGACTTCTTCAATATCTTTCGAGACTTGATTTATGCTCTTTTAATATCTTCTTGGTCTTCTTTCTTTTTTGTATTAAATAATAATTGTAATGACAATTATTAATTAATAATAATAATTATTATTTAAAATAATAATATTTTTTTCTATTGGGAAGCACTTGTTGATGTGTTTGTAACTTCGGAATGTATTCACTTGTATATCTTATATTGTACCCTGATGTTCTTATCGGGAGAATCATTTGTATTTCATTGTACCCTGATGTTCCTATTAGGAGAGTCATTAATATAATAAAGTCATGTAAAGTCAATGAGGTTAACCCTCCGTTGTAAGTCGGGGCAATAGTCCCCACAATTGAGTTAAGGTTAACCCTCCTTGTTGATCGGAGGGTAAAGTCCCCACAATTGTGGGGCACTAGGGTTATTAGACTCTCCTAGAGAAGTCGGCCCTGGTAAGTAATTGTTAAGTGAGGCCGACTTGTTGGAGTGGAAATAAAGTGAACGAAAGAATATAAATAGAAGTGAGGCTCTCCTCATTTCTACACAACACACACTCACTCAATTGGGGCGCATGAGTGAGAGAGGAGAAGCTCTCTCAAGTGAGAGAGAGAACAACTGTTGGAGATCATCTTTTCTGTCTTTGGGTTTTACTGCTGCCATTGGTGCTCATTCTATCTCTGAGGAAGTTGCGGGGTTTTCTCCTTTATGGTTTCCTCGAGGAAAATTCTGTGTCTCTTGTCTCTTGTGATTATTGCTATGCATGTTATTCTCTCAGATAAGATCCTAAGATCATATTGCATAAATGATAAAAATCTAACATGGAGTCAGAGCTAACCTGAGAAGAAGACACTGTGCAGTTGTGGAAGTTAGGGATTCTTACTTTTTGGGTCTCTCTCCACAATCCATCAACAAAAGGAGGCTAGGCTAACTCTCCATTGAAGGGCACATCTTTCTGTCGAAGGAGAATTTGATTTCGAGCATTTTAGTTTTTGCTGCGGGAAATTAGGGCTTTTTATAGTAGAGGAATTTTTGAGTGAGCCCAGCATAGGATTGCTCTCCTTATCAAAATCGAAGTTTAGAGACAAAGGTCGAGATTTTTGGTTGGGTAAAACTCCGGGAAAGTCAAACCCTAGTTTGACCTCAGGCCTGAAAAACCCTAAAATACTAAAACGGGTAGTTTTGGTACATTCGCTATATCTCGGGATTGAAGAAGTCTTGGGGGCCGAAATTTTCATAGGTCAAAGATAAAATCCTGATGTACCTTGTGTGAAAATTTCGGCCTCAGATTTGCTATATTCTGGGAGATATGTTTCCTCCAAATCAGGGTTCCAGCCTCTTCCAAGATTCATCCCTAAACATGACACCTAGGAAGAATTGCTATATCTCGGGCTACAAAGGTCCAAATGAAAATTTTGCAAGATGTTCCAGATAGGCCACAGACTGTAGTTTTTGTGGTAAAAGTTTCAGACCCCGATGATGAAACAGTGACACGTGGCAGTCCGTACAAACTCGCTATGCTGAACAGTCCTGAAATAAGGCACCATGGGAAAACGCTCATGCTCAAACTTGTGGTGTTGGAAAGAGGATGGACGAGGTTACCTCAGTACAAAATTTCAGACATAGAGGAGCAGTACTTTCGGAGATACCGTAGAAACAGTATCAGGAATTTATGCAGAAGAAATTGGTAAACTAGGGCTTCTTATTTCGGGAGTTTTTCTCCACTGTTTTTAGAAAAGGAGTACATTGGGCAGCTCGCCTTGAAGAGGCCCATATTTCTATCCAATCAGATCAGAAAGATTCCAAGTTTTGAAAATTAGGGTTTCTCTGACAAACCCTAGATCAGCCAGCTTCGGAACCAGGACGGACACCTCAAATCGGTAAGATCTAATCTTTTGCTATTTACATTTGAGGTTCTCATTTCAAAATGTCTAATCACACCAGCTTGATGACAAGCTTGGTGAAACTGACAACTTCCAAGCATGGAAGTATTGGATCTCACTGGTTCTTGAAGAAAATGATTTGGACACCTACATAAGAAGAGAGGTTTCAGTTCCAGAGGGAGATGAGGCTAAAAGCCTTATACAAGAAGAACTTGGTCAAAGCCAAGAAGATCATTGCTGATTCAATCAAGGATCACCTTATACCACAAGTGTCTTCCATAAAGACACCTAAAGAGATGTTTGATTCCTTGACCAAGCTATTTGAAGGGAAGAACATAAATCGAAAGATGACTTTGAGAAACCAGTTGAAGAATGTGAAGATCTAGAATGCAGAGACCATACAGTCATACTTTACAAGGGTCTCTCAAGTCAAAGAACAACTTGAAGCAGTAGAAGAAGAAGTGGAGAATGCAGAAGTTGTGATAACCACCTTGAATGGCCTCCCAGGATCATGGGATTCATTCATTCGAGGAATGTGTGCCAGAAGGAAGTGATTACCTTCAGTAGACTCTGGGAAGAGTATACACAAGAAGAAGCGAAAAGAAGATGGGAGCATCTGAAGATCAAGCTCTCACAATTCAAAGAAGATCCCTCAAGCGATGAGGAATATGAAGGACTCAATTATGAAGAACCTCTTATCCATTTGGATAAGAAATGATGATGTCATGAATGAAGAAGATGATGAAGCTGAAGAGTCTACTCACGAAATGAATAAAGATAAGTATTCAATTGTCATTTCATGATATTATTTTTTATGCATTTGTTTATATTCAGTTGATGTATTATGCATGATAGAATGTTTGCATTAATAACTGTATACTACTAACATGCATGTGATGGGTAAGTAGCTCATGGTGCTATACAACTCTCCATTGCTACTTATCTAGAATGAAACCTCTTTGCTGACATATTGGATTAGTGCACAAGCTCAATGTTGTCATGGTAGAGATGGAAGGCATCTAGAAAGTTTCCGTGATATGGATGAATGTTGTATTGGCTAAAATAGTTGCATGATTATATCTTTATGCATAAGAATTTGTCATTATGAATATACCTTATGAAATGTTTCTAACCGTACAACTGGTGCGTTTGACTTGTAGGAAAGATCGCGTACAATCGCGTACAAGCAAAGAAGGATGAGAGTTGTTTCGAAGAACAACTGATGACAGTTCGAGAAATAATCCAAGATGAAGAATAATATGATGATACTTTCAAAGAAAGAAGAGATCTCAGACATAGTGCAGTTATGTGACACTGTTGAGCGACATCATTGATGCAGAGCCTTACAGCTATGAAGAAGTAGCCAAGAAGAAAGGGAAGGAGAATACCAGTTCAAGAAGAATGATGTCTAGGATGCAGTATCGAGACTTGAAGGGAAGTCCATAATGTCTTCCATATGGATCTACACATGCAGTAGATGGCAACATCGTGGGATACAAGGAAAGATTCGTAGCACGAGGCTTCTCACGGAAAGAAGGCATAGACTGCGAAGAGACACATTTGCAGCCACTAGAAGTTAAGACACATGACAGGCAGAATCATGTGTGCAAATGAAAGAAGGCCTTGTTTGAGCTCAGAAGACACCCATAGGATAACACATGGCATGAGGAGCTTGAAGATCACCTAGAGTGATGAAGATCTTAACCTTTGCTACAAGGTTGAAGATGAAAGCCTATAGAGGATGACAGCTTACAGATGGGTGCGAGAAGAACTTTTGAAAAGGCTCAAGATAGAGGATCTTGGTATCCAGTGACCCTAGATGGATACATAGAACATTAGCAGCAGAGGAAGCTACCTGTCACTCCAGTACAGAATGTTTCAATGCATAGAGTACGAAAGACAGAGGGAGAATGGTGCTCCACTTTAGAGGGAGTGATTGCAGAAGATCCTGAGGTTTGACATGGTACGACAGGATGGACAACTTATTGATGGCTTTAGGCTTTACTAAGAGTAAAGCATATTCCAACCTTTGCTTCAAGGTTGAAGGCGGAACACTAGTGATGCTTCTGTTATATGTCGATGAATTGTTCTTGACAGGAAAAGAGGAACTCATTAAAGTTGCAAGAAGAGGAATCTTTCTAGGCATGTAGGTGTGGCAGAATGCAGATGAAATCTCCCTGGGTCAAGGGAAGTATGCAATAGAGATCCTAAAGGGGTTCAGGATGATGGATTGCAAGGCCATGACCACACCTACGACATCGAACCTGAAGCTATTGAGTGTTGCTTCATCAGAATCGGTTGATGCCACGATGTATTGTCAAATGATTTGTTCCTTGATGTACTTGACGAATACGAGACCAGATATTTGCTTTGCTGTGAACACATTGAGACATGTTCACTTAATGGTTGCAAAATGCAGTGAGGTACCTAAAGGGTACAGTTGATCATGGGCTCAAGTATGAAGCGAATCAAAAAATTAACCTAGAGGGTTATATGGATTCGGATTGGGCAGGCAGTGCCATTGATAGGAAGAACACTTCGGGGTGCTGCTTTAGTATGAGATCAGAAAGGAGCAGTGAAGCTCCAGTATGTGATCCAGATCAAGATCTCTCGAAAGAGGGAGTTCTAGCATAGCCAGTGAGATAGGTTGTCTGAGCATAAAATCCTAGCGAAGCTCGTAGGTGGCTCAGACATAAATGGTCCTGTAGGTTGTCCTTGGATTGGTCCTGGTAAAGCTCGCAGGTTATCCTTGGACGTAATCAGCCCTGATGTGATTCTATGCTAGAAATGGCCAAAGTGAAGTTTGAGTACTTCAGGGAGAAGCTTGGTGTTCTCCAGATTGAGGTTCCCTCCAAGGGGAAGTGATGAGTTCGTGAGCCTTTCTGACATGGTGATAGGACTGGTTCCTTCCATGGTCAGATGTAAGTGCAGAGCCCTTTTGACATGGTGATAGGATTGGTTTCTTCCATGGTCAGATGTAAGTGCAGAGCCATTCTGATATGACTGTGGGATTGGCTCCCACATGATCAGATGTAAGTGCAGAGCCATTCTGATGTGACTGTGGGATTGGCTCCCACATGATTAGATGTAAGTGCAGAGCCATTCTGATATGACTGTGGGGTTGGCTCCCACATGATCAGTTGTAAGAGCTGCGCCTTTCTACAGATGATAGTAGGTGTGTCCTATCATGCTGATGGTTGTAAGAGTTGGGCCTTTTCACAGATGGTAGGTGTGTCCTACCATGCTGGTGATTGTAAGTGCTGGGCCTTTTCATATATGGTAGTAGGTGTGTCCTACCATGCTGGTGATTGTAAGTGCTGTGCCTTTTCACAGATGATAGTAGGTGTGTCCTATCATGTTGGTGAATATAAGTGCTGGGCCTTTCTGACATGTATGCTGTATGTGTTCCTCGCATGGTCAGATGTAAGTGCAGGGCCTTTCTGACATGTATGTTGGATATGTTCTTCACATGGTCAGATGTAAGTGCAGATCCTTTCTGACATGTATGCTGGATGTGTTCCTCGCATGGTCAGATGTAAGTGCAGAGCCTTTCTGGCATGGTGGCAGGCTGGGCCTCCCATGGTCAGATGTGAGTGCTGGGCCTTTCTGACATGGTGGTGTATGTGTTCGTCCCATGGTCAGATGTGAGTGCTGGGCGTGCCTTTCTGACATGGTGGTAGATGTGTTCCTCCCATGGTCAGATGTAAGTGCTGGGCGAGCCTTTCTGACTGGGTTAGATATAAGTGTTGAAGAAGATGAAGACCTACATGGAGGCTAGGCCTACGACTAGCATGAAAAAGGGTTGGCTCTGTAGAACTTTCTGTGACGAGAAGAATGAAGAGATAACACCATTTGATCGAGATAGCGGAAGCAGTGATGATGGTGATGATCTAGTGATGATCCAGTTTCGATGATGATCCAGTGATGATCCAGCTTTGATGATGATCCAGACTTGATCCAGAGAAGAAGACTTGTGCTGATGAATTGTGTCAAGAGAATACCTTCCTAGTTGAGAGGGAGTGCTGATGTATTTGTAACTTCGGAATGTATTCACTTGTATATCTTATATTGTACCCCGATGTTCCTATTGGAAGAATCATTTGTATTTCATTGTACCCCGATGTTCCTATCGGGAGAGTCATTAATATAATAAAGTCATGTAAAGTCAACGAGGTTAACCCTCCGTTGTAAGTCGTGGCAATAGTCCCCACAATTGAGTTAAGGTTAACCCTCCTTGTTGATTGGAGGGTAAAGTCCCCACAATTGTGGGGCACTAGGGTTATTAGACTCTCCTAGAGAAGTTGGCCCTGGTAAGTAATTGTTAAGTAAGGCCGACTTGTTGGAGTGGAAATAAAGTGAACGAAAGAATATAAATAGAAGTGACGCTCTCCTCATTTCTACACAACACACACTCACTCAACTGGGGCACATGAGTGAGAGGAGAAGCTCTCTCAAGTGAGAGAGAGAACAACTGTTGGAGATCATCTTTTCTGTCTTTGGGTTTTACTGCTGCCATTGGTGCTCATTCTATCTCTGAGGAAGTTGCGGGGTTTTCTCCTTTATGGTTTTGCCAAGGAAAATTCTTTGTGTCTCTTGTCTCTTGTGATTATTGTTGTGCATGTTATTCTCTCAGATAAGATCCTAAGATCATATTGCTTAAATGATAAAAATCTAACAGCACTGAGAACTTTAAAGACAATAAATATTATTATTAATATAATAATAATATTATATATATAATTTTTTTGTGAAATGGATTATATCAGGGTTTTAACGACGTTAAAGATTGAGGTGGAGTGAAAATGTTGACGCGAGGGGAAGGAGTGAGCAGGAGGGGGTCGACGCAAGGAGGGGGACACAACAATTTGTTGGAGCTATGGCGATTTGTTGGTTCGAGCAGGGATGTGGCGTGGAGTAGGAGTACGCAAGGTGTGAATGGAGGGTGGATGGGAAGAGGAGGGCGTTGAAGGGTGCAACGTGGAGTTGGAAGGGAAGGAGGCGCAGAAGGAATGGTCGTGGAGAGAGGGGGGGTTGGCTTGGTGTGTGACAGCATGAGATGTATGGCATACAACAAAGGAAGGGTGGAGGGCATGCTGGAAACGACGATCGGGTTGGGACGTAGGACACACGAAACGCGGGCAGGCGATGTGCAGTGGAGGACGATGCAGGGTGACGACGAGGTAGTGGCTGGCGAGAGGGAGAAATATCGGGTGTGGGGAGAATGGAGTGGGACGTGTCAGGTGAGAGGGAGTTGAGTCGCGAGGGAGAAAATGGGGTTGGAGCACGGAGTGATGGAGTAGTGGAGATGATGGGAGGAGAGCAAAGCGTGAAGCGGAATGAGGCGTGGGACTAAGTGGTGTGCAAGAATGTGAGCAGTGAGGATGGGCGAAGCGTGGAGGATGAGAGTAGTGAGGATTGTGAGGGTTGTGGCTCGTGGGATAGAGGGATGGGAGCGTCGGTGCAATGATTAGTGTGATTGGTGGAGCAGGCCGCAATGTGAAAGTAGGGATTTCGGTGGAAACGACAGTGGGGTTTACGGTCAAGGACCTTTGAAGCTCAAAGAATCTCTGAAAATTACCAGACAAAATCTGAAACTTTGGCTAAAAGCCAGAACGAGCATAAGCTTGAGGAAGGGCTGGCTCTAATACCGATGTAATATTCGTATCTAGATATTCTCGAAAGCTGTCTCAATTGAATAGTCCAATAGAAAATAGTTCCATGTTGGATAATTATATAAGAGTAAATATGAATATGAATGATGATTTACATAAGAAATGATGCTTGTATAAATACCCATGCAGGGTTCCCTTGGTGATGAGATGCCACCTTTCATAAGGTGCCTCTTCATTTAACTTTTCATTTAATTATTTAATTAATTTGTCAATATTATTAATATTTATTATATATTTTGTTCATTACATTTGTTGATTTATGGGTTCACTATCAAACATTGTTTAGTCGCCTTAGGAGCTGTTTTGTGTTCCTGTGCTTTCTGCAATAATTAAATTAGTTTAATTAGTTTAATTAATCTATCAATATTATTAATATTTATTAATGCATATTTATTATATATTTTGTTCATTACATTTTGTTGATTTTTGGGTTCACTATCATACATTGTTTAGTCGCCTTAGGAGTTGTTTTGTGTTCTTGTGTTTTTTGCAATAACAAGGACAACCGACGAAATACATTTATTTTGAAGGATTGCTCTGTTTCGGGCTTCCCATATACTATAAACAAATAAGGTTAGGAATGCTTCATAAGATCGTACCCCTTCCTGCTGCCACCACTGCTGCACGCTTTGCTCTAGCGTTGCATCTCTGTGGATGACATTGTTGTTGTTTAACTTCTTGGATGCTGCATCCCATACAAATCTTGCATACACACGAGTTAAACAAATGAGAAGAATTTTCCTCACAATTTTTACACATAACGAATATTCCGGGACCTTCAAACCCTCTCTTCCTCAGATTTTCCCACGTTAAGAGCTTGTTACTTAACACTAACCACAAGGTAATCTTTGTTTTGAGAGGACTGTGAATCTTCCATATTCTGAGCCACCACCATCTATGATCTCCTTCAAACCTTTTTGTTGCAGCAACCTCATAACCAATTTTTGCCGAGAAGTTGCCATCCGTATTATTCTTTGTCTAAATTAGTATATCTTGTTCATCCTCATTCAAATGCATAAAACTGGTGACTAGCTCATTAACAAAACGATTCCATTCGAGTGTTGTCTCACCTTGTAGCCCCAACACATGAGCCGATTTCCACCCATCTCTCCCTCTAATTTGTGGCTACTGGGCCTGAGAATCAACTAAAATACAGATCCTTTTAGATTTTCATTGAATTTTTAATGCATCTGATATTTTGTATTCCTCTCTAGCTCCTACCCACAGATCACATCCAACCCTGACTCTTCTTCCATCACTAGTCTTCCAAGAACACCAATTACCTACCAGTGGGAACGTCAATATAAAGGCTTTTCATCGAATAGACCATTTTTATATGATTTATCTAGTTGTTTGAACCATTCCACCACCGAAGAGCCGAGACAGTATTTGGAACACATAACTCTTCCCCACAAAGAAGTAGGACTCTTTGCTTAATCTCCAGAGGGATTTAGTAGCCAAAGATTTGCATAAAATTCTGGATGTTTTATACCCCATCCTCCCAGTTCTTTTGGAAAGGTTAGAGTTGTCCATCTCACCAATGGAATTTCTTCTACTTGTTTACTAGCTGTCCAAAGGAAGGAAAAGCACTTCTTCCTTATTTTTGTTAGAATTCTTTTTGGAATGTAAGCTATAGAAGCCCAATAAATTGGAATACTCTGTAGCAATGCTTTCAAAATAACCAATCTCCCTCCTCTTGAAAGAAATCGATTAGCCCACATTGAAATCCTTGCTTCCACTTCTTTGTAAAGCTAGATCCAGTCTTGAAACGAATAGGAGTTTGGTTTAAGGAAGAAGCCCAGATATTTGAATCCTTTAGACATCGAAGCTTGGTGAAAAGGAATGACCTCTCTTGTACTTAGTAACAGCTCTTCCGTGAAGTTGTTATGAGCCAGGCTTTATTTTCCTATGTTGACTACCATTTCCATGGCTTTTTTATATACCTTCAGTATCTGCAAAAGGTCTGATGTTTTTTACATGACCTTTACCAAGAAATATTACATCATCCACAAAAAGAGTGTGGGTTATTTCTTCTGTGCTTGAAACTTTTACCCCTTCGATTTGTCGTGTTGCCTTTGCATTGTGGATTAACCAGCTCAAAGCTTCTGCTACCAAGAGAAACAAAAATGTTGATAGAGGGCATCCCTGCCTTATGCCTCTTGAAGGCCGAAGAAAGGAGAGGGAGCTCCATTTATCAAAACTGTGAAGGAAGTTGATTGTAAACATCTTAAAATCCACTGCACTACCTCCATTGCCATCCCTATTTGAATCAAAAGAAGTCTTATGAAAGTCCAACTTACCCTATCATATGCTTTGGAGAGATCCAGCTTGAGTGCAAAGGCACATTGTTTCTCTTTTTTTATGAAGTGTATTGCTTCTTGGGCCAGTGAAATTGCATCATGGGTCTGTTTGTTAAATAAAAATCCAAATTGTTCTTCTGAAACAATCTTGATCAGGATCGACTTCAATCTTTGTGCTATGGTTTTTGTTATAATTTTATAAATCATATTACAACACAAAATTGGTTTAAAATCATCAAAGGTATCAGCCTTTTGGTTCTTGGGAATAAGAGTGATAAAGGTTGAATTAATGATCCCGAACACTTTCCCTGATCTTTGTGATTCCCTTGCCACTTTCAGAAGATCATCTTTTATGAGTTCATAGAACCCTAGGAAGAATTCTAGTGTGAAGCTATTTGGTCCTTGACTCTTTCCTTTCTGAAAAGAGTGAAGAATAAAAAGCTCAATTCATCCTCTGAGACTTCTTTTGTGAGTTCGTCATTCATCTCCGCCGATATTAATCTTGGGAAGAGACGCAGTACCTCTAGAATTTCAAAAATTGGACATCCTTGAGGGTTAGTAGAAAGAGCTCTAAAGTGTTCCACCGCCGCTTGAGCTTTATCTTGAAAAGTCCAAGCCAGGTTTCCTTGAATATCACTTATTTCCACAATGGTATTTATATTTTTCCGATGTGATGCAAATCTGTGAAAGTACTTCATTTCCTATCCCCCTCTGCAAGCCAAAGTGCCCGACTTTTTAGCCTTCAGTGTTGTTCCTCCATATCTAGCAGTACACTTCTCTTGCACTATAATTCTTTTAATGTCTCCACGTCCCCTTTTGTAAAAATCCTTGCACTCTTTGTTCTATATAGATATTCTATCTTCTTCTTTACTCCCTTCAGCTCCTCCAAGGAAGAGGCTTTGTGCTCCTTGTCCCATTCCTTGGAGATTTTCTTAATCCTTGCCAGGTTGTCTGCAAATTGCTGTATATAGGTGGATCGATGAGATTATTCTAATTGTTAAAGAAATGTAACTACAAAAGATATTCTATTTTGTATTATTATTATTATTCCTCACAAAGATGTTGTTCCTCCGATCGGGGATGTGATTTGATGTAATTTGTCATGTAAAGTCTTGAGGTAAAACCTCCATTGTAAGTCGTGTTAGTCGTACCCACAAAAGTATTATTAAAATGTTATTTTAAGTCTCCCAAAGCAAGTCGGCCCTGGTTGAGAGGAGAAGTCGGCCCTGTTGGGTTATTAGGCTTCTCAAGTGATCAATATAAATAGGTGATGTGCCTCCTTCATTTGGATAGACTCAAAACTCAAGCACGTTCACTAGAGAGAGAAGGATTAGTTCATTTGAGAGGGAGGAAGAAGTCTAATCTTATTTTTGGGTCTTTTCCTGTACTTGGTTGAAGTCTATATAAAGGAAGTTTTGCTGGGTTTTCTCCCCCACGAGGGTTTCCCAGGATAAATCTTCGTGTTCTCTTTTGTTCTCTGTGCTTGTTATTCTTTCAGTGATCCTTTTGCTTTGACATAACAACTCTTAAAACCTTAACACGGTATCAGAGCCAACCTGAAAGAAGACATTGTGCAACAACTTTTCCAGCAGTTCAACAAGCTAGGGCTCACTATTCCGAACAATTTCCTACACAGATTAGTTGGAAAAGGACCATTCAACTCGCTCTAGGAGGGCACATCTTTCTGTCAAAGAAGTTTTCAATTCTGTGGATTTTCATTTTTTGACCTACCATTACTGCTGGGAGAAACTAGGGCATCAGATTTTTCAAGGTTCTATCCATAGATTCGGAAAAAAGCAAGATATAGACCAGCTTGACTTGGGGAGGCGCATCTTTTTCTCCAATCAGATTTGCAAGTGACCACAGTTGGAAAATTAGGGTTTCCCTAGGTCATCCTGAAGCAGGTTTTAGAAGCAGTCCTCAATTTGGTAAGTTCTACCTCTTATATTTCTATTTGAGGTTCTCATTCATTGAAGATGGAAAACAACACCAAGCTTGATGAAGAGCTTGAAGTAGCAGAGAATTTCAAAGCATGGAAGTATAGAGTCATGCTCATCCTTACAGAACATGACCTAGAAGGCTACATCAAATATGAGATCAAGGAACCAGAAGGAGGTGAAGCGAAAGTTGTAATGACCACCTTAAATGGTCATCCAAGAGAACGAATGAGATTTCTTCATCAGAGGAATATGTGCTAGAGGAAGCCTAACCAAGTTCAACAAACTACGGGAAGAATGTGTACAAGAAGAAGGAAGGACAACAAATAGAGAAGAGAAGCTAAATGATAATGAAGATCAAGCTCTAGAAACTCATGCAAAGAATGGAAGAAACAAAAGGAAGGATCGAGGATCACATCCCAGAAGATCTCAAGAATTCAAAAGAAGTAAGAAACCTAACAAGGATTACTCATCTTTTGAATGTTATACATGTCATAAGTTAGGACACATTGCCAAGACATTGTCCACTTAAAAAAGACAAGTTCAAGAAGAAGAACTGAAAGTTTCACGCCCATGCAGTTGAAGAGAATGAATCAGATGAAGAGAAGGCTAGAGAAAATGAAGACTCTAGTGAAGAATGTCTTAATTTCATCTCTCACAGGATCAATTTCTCATGGAAGTTGCACTTGGCTCATAGATAGTGGTGCTTCCAAACATATGACAGGTCACAAAGACTCTCTCTCATGTCTTACCCAGAAATACTATCTACACAAGGTGCAACTTGGAGATGATTATCAATATCCCGTCAAAGGATTGGGGAAGCCTCTTACAAGCTAAAATCCAGAAAGTCCCTGAAGATGAAAGAAGTCTTATATGTTCCAGGTTTAAAGAAGAATCTTCTTTCTATCTCAACTTTAGATAAGAAAGGTTTCAGAGTTGCCTTTGTAAATGGTGAAGATCTTATGTGGTTGAAAGGAAAGACAATAGATGATGCAGTTGTAATTGGTGTTGAAGAAGGAGGACTCTACAAATTGAAGGGACCCACTAATTCAACTTTCTCAGCCAGTACCATCAGTCCATGTGAATTATGGCATAGAAGACTTGCTCATGTGAACTACAAAGCATTACCAATTGTGAGAAGGTAGTAACATGTTTACCAAAGAAACAGATTAATCATGAAGGGGTATGTAAGGGGTGTGCTCAAGGAAAGAATACCAAGAACCCATTTCCAAGCAGTAACAGTAAAGCAAAGGGGATCTTCGATATTGTTCCCTTAGATGTGTGCAGATCGATGACAGCTACTTCCTTAAGCGGTTATGTTTATTATGTCTCTTTTATTGATGACTACTCTCGTAAGACTTGGATATATTTTTTAAAGAGTAAAGATTTGAAAAATTCAAAGAGTTCAAGGCTCTTGTCGAGAATCTCTCTGAAAAAAGTTCAAGACCTTGAGATTAGACAATAGAGGAAAATTCACTTTAAATGAATTCAAAGACTTCTGTAAAGAAGCTGGGATTAAGAGGGAGCTTACTACACCCTATAATCCTCATCAAAATGGAGTGGGAGAAAGGAATAATAGATCTATCATAATAACAGTCAAAGCAATGATCCATGATCAAGATCTACCTATGTATTTATGGACAGCAACAACAAGGATCACAGTCTATGTACATAATAAAATATCCACAGTGCTCTTGGGAGCAAAACTTGAGAAGAAATGCTTACCGGTGAGAAGCCCGAAGTCAGCTACCTGAAGGTATTTTGCTGTCCTATCTACTTACATGTTCCCAAGGAGAAAATATCAAAGTTAGACCCTTCAGGAAAGAAGGGAATATTTGTTGGATACAGTGTGACTAGTCGAAAGCTTACAAAATCTACATTCCAGGTTTTCATCAGATTGAGATCAACAGAAATGTTACATTTGATGAAGATGCAGCTTCCAACAAATCCAAAAAGAACTATGCAGATGAAGATCATGAAGAAGAGCAAGAGGCTCCGAGAATTGCAGAAGCTAGTAGACCACCGGTTAGAGATATTGAAGAAGAACTCATTACATAAGATCATGACATGGTAGAACCCAAAGACCCATAGAGACACCCCATGAGATGATTTTAACAAAGAGAAGACCAGCTTGTGCTCGTGATATAATTCGAGAAGTAGAAAGATATGGTGCACCAAAAGGAAGCAAGAGACCAAGACTCTACTCCAACTATGTGGTCTTGATGTGCAACCTTGTTGATGAAGAACCCACATGTTTTGAAGAAGCTTCAAAGAAGAAGGAATGGATGGATGCCATGATCGAAGAATACCTGTCTATCATGAAGAATGATGTTTAAGATGTGGTACCAAGACCGAAGGGTAAATCAGTGGTCACTTCAAAATAGATTTTCAAGGCAAAGCATTCAACAGATGGCATTATTGAAAAGTTCAAAGCAAGATTGTTGAACGAGGATTATCTCATAAGGAAGGGATTGGTTATGAAGAGAATTTTGCACCACTAGCAAGATATACTTGAATTAGAACTATCCTTGCCTCGACAACCTATATGAAATGGAAGCTACACCAAATGGACGTAAAAGCAACTTTTCTAAACGGTGTTATAGAAGAGGAAGTGTACATTGAACAACCTTTCATGTTTTGAGACACATGACAAGAAGACACATGTATGCAGATTAAAGAAAGCACTATATGGGTTGAAGCAAGCACCCAGAGCGTGGTATGGAAGAATTGATGGCTTCCTAATGAGCTTGGGCTTTACCAAAAGTAAAGCAGATTCCAACCTTTACTCTAAGGTTGAAGATGATGGGATCATGCTATTATTGTTGTATGTGGATGTTCTATTTATGACAGGAGAAGAGAAGCTCATTTGTGAATGAAAGAAGAAGCTTGCTACAGGATTTGAGATGAAAGACCTTGGCATGATGAATTGCTTCCTAGGTCTCGAAGTATGGCAGTTCCCAGATGAGATTTTCCTAAACCAAGGAAAATATGTAGTTGAGATCCTAAAGAGATTTGGGATGTTGGATTGCAAGGCATTGAACACTCCAATGGTGACAAACCTAAAGCTCCTGAATGATGAATCTTCGGAAAGAGTAGATGTCACACTATACAGATAGATTATTGGCTCACTGATGTATTTGACAAATACAACACCAGATATATATTTTGTTGTAAACACCTTGAGTCAGTATATGGTGGAGCCTTGACATGTTCACTTAGTTGCACCAAAACATGTGATGAGGTACCTAAAGGGTACATTGGATTATGGGCTCAGATATGCAGCAGACATTGAGTTTAGATTGTATGGGTATACTGATTCAGATTGGGTAGGAAGTGCTGAAGATAGAAAGAGCACTTCGGGATGTTGTTTCAGTTTGGGACCAGGTGTGATCTCATGGCTTAGTAGAAAGTAGACCAGTGTTTCTCTCAGTACAACTGAGGCTGAATACATTTTAGCATGCTTAGCTTGTAGTGAAGCAGTATGGCTTTGCAAGTTATTGGCATGATTGTTTGATGCTGAGTTGGATGCAACAAGCTGATAGAGAACTCGATGTTTCATGATAAGTTAAAGCATTAGAGATAAAGTACCACTACATCCGAGATATGGTTCAAAGAGGAGCTGTTCAGCTCCAGTATGTTCCTACAAAGGAACAAGTTGCAAATGTGTTCACTAAGCCTCTGTCTCGTGTGAACTTTGAATATTTTCGAGACACGCTTGGTGTAGTTCTAAAGGACCTCCCTAGAAAGAGGGAGTGATGATGATACTATTTTTGATGAGGTGGTTTTTTGTAGAGAGTAATGTGGCAGCTCAGTTTGAGAAGAGATATGTTAGTATAGTTGAGTTTATTAAAGTGCCTATAGATGTCCACAGTATCCTAGCATTCTCATGCCGATGAGGTCTTGCATTCATTTGCAGATGTTGTTCAGTATTTGTATACTGATGATATTGCAGGTGATGTTTGAGATGATGATGCTCGTGCTGATGTTCGAGATGATGATGCTTGAGATGATGATGCTCGTGATGATGTTCGAGATGATGATGCTTGAGATGATGATGCTCGTGATGATGTTCCGAGATGATGAGGCTCATTATGATGCTCAAGATGATGATGTTCGTGACGATGTTCCACGATGATGATGCTTGTGATGATGTTCGAGATGATGATGCTTGAGATGATGATGGTTGTGATGATGTTCGAGTTGATAATGCTCGTGATGATGTTCCGAGATGATGAGGCTCACAATGATGATGTTTGTGACGATGTTCCACGATGATGATGCTCGAGATGATGATGATCCGTGATGATGATGTTCCATGGATGATGATGATGATGATGTAGTTGCTAAAAACTTCCTATGACATATAGACTTACCAATCAGTTGTACAAATGTTGTTGTTGTTACTGTTGTTATAGAATACCTTCCTTGTTAAAAGGGAGTGTTAAAGAAATGTAATTGTGGAAGATATTCTATTTTGTATTATTATTATTATTATTCCTCCTTTTGCAGATGTTGTTCCTCCGATTGGGGATATCATTGATGTAATTGGTCATGTAAAGTCTTGAGGTAAAACCTTCGTTGTAAGTCGGGTCAGCAGTACCCACAAAAGTATTATTAAAATGTTATTTTAAGTCTCCCAAGGCAAGTCGGCGCTGGTTGAGAGGAGAAGTCGGTCCTGTTGGGTTATTATGCTTCTCAAGTGATTAGTATAAATAGGTGAGGCGCCTCCCTTATTTGGACAGACTCAGAACTCAAGCAAGTTCGCTAGAGAGAGGAGCAGTCCATCTAAGAGGGAGGAAGCAGTCTAGTCTTATTTTTGGGTCTTACACTGTACTTGGTTGAAGTCTATATCGAGGAAGTTTTGCTGGGTTTTCTACCTCACAAGGGTTTCCCAGGATGAATCTTGGTGTTCTCTTTTGTTTTGTTGTGCTTGTTGTTCTTTCAGTGATCCTTTTGTTTTGGCATAACAACTCTTAAAATATTAACACTAATGGCCACCAATTTTCCTCAACTAAATTTTTGTAATCCTCCTCTTGCAGCCATAATGGATTAAATTTAAAAGGGGATGGGATTTTTTTCTCCGACACTTTAACTGACAAAGTTATTGGTCTGTGATATGATAAATCCCCCGTTTCCACCATCGTTTGCATCAACCACTGTTCATTGATCAGATTCTCTAATATCAAAAACCGGTTTAGCCTTTTGGAAATTCGCTCGATCCCCTCCTTGTTTATTTCTCCAAGTCAGTTCCAATTTCAGGGGTTGTACATCAATTAGCCCTTTCTTCTAAAAAATTGAAATGAAAAATAGACTGAGAGAGTTGTTTCTAGCGTTTTACCCCAGAACTCTCCCATTGTGACGGTAAGATTCAAATCCCCGCCAAGTATCACATTTGTCGCTTCCATTGCATTGAGTTGAATAAAGTTCCCTAGAATTCCTGTCTCTCGTGGAAAGGCCCATATACATTTAGAATTGGAAAAGTGATACCAGTCTCTGTGTCCTCCAAAACTGTCTTGATTACAAAATTATATTTTGATACCAAAACAAGGTTCAATTCAGGGCTCCAAGCCGTGAGTAATCCTCATGAATGGCCTTTCGAGTCTATGGTTTCCATTCTCCTATCTTTTAAAATTGCACTTAAGATCTCTTGAGCTCCGAGTCCATCTAACATCGTCTCCTGGATTAACAATACCGAGGGTTTTACATTATTTATCAATCTTTTGAGGGCATTTAATTTTGCCCCCCCTAGCCCCCTTGCATTGAAGGAGAGAACTAGTGTTAAGCACCCTTACTTAGGGCTTTTCAACTCTAAGAGCCCTCCCAATAGTTCCTTGTTTTCCTTGTTTTATCTCTAGCTCCTCTTGTTTTTGTGCTATCGATATGTATGATTTCCATCCATCCTATGTCTTTTGAGGTTGATTTAGAGATAACCCCCAGAAGAGACTAAATCCACCTCTTCCTTTTGCGAGATTTTGGATCTCAAATCATATACCTTCCTTAAACCCGGGGGAGATGATTTTTGGACTATTCTCCCTAACCCCTTAGTTTTTACCATCCTGTTCCCGGTTAATGACCTTACTACCAGAAATAAGGGAATTAACAATGAGGGAAATGGGTTTAATACCTTTTTTTACCAGAGTTTTGCTGGACCCAGAACACGACCCTTCCTTTTTCGCTGTCTTGTTCTGACTTTCATCCTTTTCCTGCTTATCTTCTAGAATTCCTTTCATTTTCGGGGTCGCCACCTTTTCCATGCAAACATCTTCAACGTCTCTATCCTGTTTCTTAACTCCATCGCCCCCTTCCAGTCTAGCTCCTGTTGGCATGCTGTTCGCTGGGCTGGTTGATGTCTTCCTCACCCAAAATTTTCTAGCTCGAGGTTTCTCCATCTGCTCTGTGCAATTTTTTTGCATATGACCAACCTTTCGGCAACTAAAACATCTAAATGGCAGCTTTCAATAATCCGACTACTGTATCCAACAACTACAATTCATTACAATTTTTTTTCCTCATACAGACCATCTCTCATATCCTTCTCTACAAAAATTTGTGCACATCTTCTGCCAATTTTAGATTTCCAATCATCTTCTGAAGCAATGAATTTCCCCATCTTCTTTCCTATTGCTTCCAGTATTGGTTTCTTCCAAAACACCATTGGTAACCCCGATAGGGTCACCCATACCTCTTGGATATTATGTAGTTCCTTTCTTGGTTGAAATCCACATGCCATTTTTTTAGTATCAGACCGAACAGTCTCCACCTCCATCTTTGATTCAACAACTTCAACCCATCATCCTCTCGCACTTTTAACAAAAGCCAACCTCGAGGAAGAATATGGAAGTTCGACAAATATCCTAAACATGAACTCCAGTTCACATCCATCTAGCATCGAAGAGCGTCCCTTCCCCTTACTTTTCCACAGAATCTCCCGACTAGAGCTAAGGACAAGTAAGACAAGGTCTCTTCTATCTCAATGTCTCTCCCAATTGATAATTCTGCATATCCTTTCTTCGTTTGAATTTCTTTGGATTTCCTTGGACCTTGATGTTGTTGTGCAGTAATTTTGCTGTTGGAATCATTATTTATTATGCCATCTTTATTATTTTTCGCTTGGGGCGTACTATCCCACGCTTCCTTATTATGAGTAATATCAGGTGGCATTCTTTCCTAATGAGGAGATGTTATTTTCGGCTCCTCCATGTCCTTTTCCATACCTCGGAAATCTTCGACTATATAGAAGATTTGACCACTTAAAATATTCTCCTTATAATCCACTTCGTCGATATACATAATGCAACCCTTATGCCTAGCTCTAATGTCACCCTATATCTTCGGCGAAAAGGTAAGATAGCTTCCGCCCAATCCACAAGAAAAAATGTCATTTCTAACCTCATCATCGCTTATTAGCAAAAAGTCTCGCCGTAGTCCCGCAAGCCGAACCGCAGAGCTCCATCGCGGCCTCATATATATATATATTATTTTCTTTTATATACTATAAAGTGTTTGGGACAATAGCAATTAAGCATATTAGGAGTTTTGATAAGAAATTGTGTCTAGTAGTGTGGTATCATTACAATACCCAAGGAAAGATTGGAATTGTTATTTATTTGCAGTTATCATCTTGGCCTCCCTAACCTATATCCACGACTTCAAGTGATATGCTCGTTATGAGCAAATGTAAAAGATACTTACATCTGCGCATATTAATTGTGTAATCTAGTAGTATGACTTCAACCCTTACTTATGAACCTTGTTGATGTGATGCAAAACTAGTATGGTTAGGACATGTTGAAATCAGGGTTGAGGTCGGGCGTCATTGCCACCTGAGCTGATCGTGACGCCACCGTTGGTATTGTCACTTGAGATGGTTATTATAATGTGCTTTATGGAGGCAATCAACGAGACACTTAAGAGGCTTCTAAGAGCGAGTGATGCATCGATTATCATGGAAGAGCATGTACCATCAAGAGAGGGTAATCCCGAAGTGTCAACAAACTTGGATCAAGAAATTCCTCCCCAAGACATTGTTAGGTAGCTTAAAAAAATCAATCTTCCAGAGTTTATAGGGGGTCATGTTGGATAGTGTGCTGAGACATGGTTAGAGGCATGAACAGGTGCTTTGCACTGAAAGAGTATACCTCCACCTCCAAGTCCAAAATAACTATTTTTCAACTTTGAGACCATGCCTTGAACTAGTGGGGAAACATTGAAAAAGAATTGCATATCACTCTAGAGTCTGGACACCGTCCCATGGGAATTATTTGAAGATAGGTTCTAAAGGAAGTACCTGCCTGCATTCTTTGAGGAGCAGGCAGGAGCCTTTTATGCCTTAGTACAAGGGCATTGAACTATGGAGGAGTATGAATTGCCATTCATGAAGTTGGTAAAGTATGTATCTTACATGGACACAAATCAATGACATAAATATTGCTTTGTTTATAGGTTGAATTGCAAGATAAGATCCCTTTGCAGATGTGGAAACCAACTCTGATTCCAAATACAGTTGAATGTGCTCATTATTACAACAATAAAATAGTAATAAATAGGTAACTATTCCTAATAGTAATTAATAATATAGTTTATGAAGAGAAGTGTCTCTTCAATATGTGATGGCCAAGCCATATTTAAGGCAGCCATATCCATTGTAATTTATCATCCATTCAATTATTATACATTTATACATTTAATTATTTGAAGATGGAACATCTTCCTCCCTAGACCTGGATACAGGCTGACTTAATCCAGATACGGATTATCCATTACACCGGATACGGTGTAACGTTGGTATTAGAGCTATACGACCCTTGGCCATTATTTACACCTTGTGTAAATTTTGTTTTTAGGGTTTCCCTAAAATATAGGACATTGTCCGAAAAAGAAAAGAAAAAAAACGTAAAAAAAAAAAGAAAAAAAAAAGGTAAAGAAAAGAAAAAAAATAAAAAAGTTAAAAAGAAAAGATAAAAGGAAAAAAAAGTAAGAAAACAAAAGAAAGGAAAAGAAAAGATAAAGTAAAACCAACACATGGTTTTGCTTTTCAACTTCAACCCAGGCTGCACCCACCCTCGTTCCACGCAACCCTACAAACAAAAACAATATTAATAAAATAAATATTATTATAATAATATTAATATTATTATATCATATTTTAAAACTTATTAATCCACCTTTTAATAAAATATTTAAATATAATATTTTATATTTATTATTTTATTTCAACGCATTAAATAATTATAATAATAATTATTAATTCATCAATTATTTAAAAAACATTAGTTGTCTTTTATTCCTCCATAAGTCAAAATAAACTTCCAAATACACACATTCGCATAAAATGACCCAAGCTATGACGAAATTAAAAGACAAACTTGAGAAATTGGAGAAGGACATCAAGGCCCTCGTTGCCAACCAAGAAAAATTCAGAGAAGAAACGGAAAATAACAAGGCACTTAAGAAAGAAATCGAAGATGTTGTTCTAGTACTAGGAAGAAAACTAGATGACAAAACAGACATCATGCACAAGAAACAAAAAGAGTTAGATGACAAGATGTGTGCGATGACATAGAACATAAGCACCATGGCACAAAACTTGAGCATCATGACACAGAACCAGAATACCATAATGGAAATGTTACAAAAGCTAAGGTCTAATACAAACCATATTAGTAACTCAGATATGTTGGACCACTATGTCAACAAAAATGAGAGTAACAAAATTGATCAAGACAATAAACAAGACAAGGAGACTAAATATCGTAGAGATGACCAAAATACCAATAATATATTTGATAAAGATGAGCTCGACCAAGATCATAATGAGAGTCAAGCCAGTATTGTTGACAATAAGGACGATCCATACAATGACAAAAGATGGATCCTACAATATGCAAAGGAATCATATATCGTAGATTTATCTTCTACCTTAACTCTTCTACCACCCTGGAGAAACCTAAATGTAACACTATCAGCTGACTTCGAGTGTGAGAAGCCTCACGAAACACCACTTCTTGAGATAACTCGTAAGGATAATAAAATGAAAGCATTACGTGATGACATCCTAAGTATCGTAGGACAAGCGACTTCTAAAACAAGGCTTGATATGGTCAGTCACAAAAATATACCTCGTAGTCATGTACAAGGAAAATGGGATAACAATAATAAACATAATGGAGTACAAATTCAAGTTACAAATGAAAGAAAGATGACAAACTATTGCATAAAGACCAAGCACATACCTAATACCAGTTCTAAAAAAGACATAAAGGAAGTAATGACATTGTTTCAACACAAAACGAGAATGAAAAGATGACAACAATAATCTAAGCTTTGGGGACAAAGCTTTCCTAAGGGGAAGACAATGTTACAACAATAAAATAGTAATAAGTAGGTAGCTATTCCTAGTAGTAATTAATAAAATATTAAAATATAGTTTATGAAGGGAAGCGTCTCTTCAATATGTGATGGCCAAGCCATATTTAAGGCGACCATATCCATTGTAATTTATCATCCATTCAATTATTATACATTTAATTATTTGGAGATGGAACATCTTTCTCGCTAGTCCTGGATACAGGCTGACTTAATCTAGATACAGATTATCCATTACACCAGATACGGTGTAACATTATTCAGAAGGGCATATAACTAGGTTCATAAATTCACACATAATTTTCTCAAGGAGGGTCATAATTACATTGACCACCTCCCTTGGGGCACCCCTATTATGCAAGTATATTTTACTATTTTTTGATGAGGACCTCTTAGGATGTGCCCTAGCCTTCTAGATCTATCATATGGAGACTTGTATAGGTGGACTAGCCACTAATATTTTAGCATTTGTTTGACTTGTCCCTTCAAGTTAGTTGAGAGATAACAATATTCTATGTTTTCCTAGAGTAGATCTTGGGTTTTAGTCGAGATATTATTATTTTATTGTGGAGGTTGTTAAGACAAGAACTCCATAAATGCAAGGCTCCTCCTATTGTAAAGGTTGTTGAAGGAATGGGCATTTGAACTCTTGTGTTAGTGTTTTACGCCATTATTGAGATTGTTGGATTTGATGGTGCGCCTTAGTGAATAAGGAAGTCTTCGACATTATTAATTCTGTTTTATGTTGCTATTTTCTCATTTGGAATATGGATATGAGGCATCTAAACTGTTGCTATTTTTTTCCATTTGTTATGTTTGTCATTTCAACAAATTGCATGAATTTATGTTTCTCTACATCTAGTTTATGCATTTGTAATTCATGATTTGTAAACATAACCTCATAAGCAAAGGGTTTATCCCCAAGTTGCCATGAAACTTGGATTCGAGGATGGGGATGAGGACGCTACCTTTTGAAACAGGGGACTTGGGTAACTCTGGGTACTGTATAGTGTGTATATATATATTACATATGAAATTCAAATCATTTTCACCATTCAACAAGTAACACACTATAATGTCTAACATACCGAGTTAAAGTTACTAACTAAATAGTAAAACATGCACATTGTGTCAAAGTTCATTGATAGAAAGTGGAAGTTACATATGAATTATAAGTCTGAATATGATAAACCAAGTGGAAATCTCTGATTATTTTTCGTTCTTGGGACCCGTAGGTTCGTGGAACAATCTCTGGGCATCCCTAACAATGTTATCAGAACTGGATTGGTCATTGAATCGGTCAAGCCCAAACATCTAAACTAGGGCGGAACCGGAAAAAACTGGACCAAAAAATCGATTGACCAAAAAATACAGAAAATATTTAAATTAAAAAAAAATATATATTCATGTGCATTCATATTAATACAAACCATTATACACAAATATGCAAAGTTTCTCATCTATATAGCAAGGGTGCATATAACTAAAATAACATTGAGTGCAATCCATGTCTGACTCAAAATACATAAACAAAGAGACTCTAAGTGGCCCCAAGAGGCCAAAAAACTTCATATTACAACAAATAACTACATATCGTCAAAATCATTGCCTATATTGGGAACCTATTCATCAATAGCACCCCATGCCCTACTCCTCTAGGCTCTATCCCTTGCCTCTACCACGAATGTTAAAGGTGATCTTGCAAGGATAGTTGTCAACACCCTACAATTTTAATGAAACTTCCTGATTTAAATGTTAAAATAAGGTAGAAAAAGCTTCCCATGCTCAAAAAGTGATTTTGCTAGAGTGAAGGGTACGTTTTTCTTAAGGTCATGCAAAAGGAGTTCAACAATCAACGCCGCCAACATGAAGGTACATAGAGAAGTTGATTTGCTTGATAATGCCAATCCCATACCCTCATAGAATCCGGTGGAAATGTTGCAATCCTGAAATCTTGAAAACTGTCAAGTTTGTTGAATTTTGATTGGGATCTAAAATTCTACTTTTTGCATATGAAGTCCGATGAGGTTGGAACCACTCTCAAACATCGTGAAACAATTAATGGAAATATTAAAAATTTAAGTAAAAGGATACTTTAAGAATTTAATATTACCAAATAACACTGGTGCTCAGGCGTCCCCAAAATTGGGTTACTTTGTCTCCTTTGTGATCAACCTCCCCTAATTTCTTGACAGACACCTCCAATTTGCGGGTGGAGTACCTGGTTCAGTAGGGTACGTCTGGGGATGTGGGGATGTGAACCCTACCCCTAGGTTCGGGTACCCATGCTACCTAGGTTTATCCTCTAAGGTAAATTCATAGTGGCAGATTTTTGAAGTGTAGGACAATGGGGATACAATGAACAATGCTTGCACTTTGCAGCATTTCCTTTGCTCGTATTTTCATTAGGACAACCTTTCACAGAGCCACTTTTGACCCCATAAGCCCAATATAAGATGTAGGCAATGGTATCACCTTTAAACCACCATAAATTTCTGCATTACCTCTTAAAATTTTGTCGAATGCTTTTGAAAAGAATGGTTGCATATGATACTTTAGATCTATGTTGTGTGGGAGAGCCCCCCCGCCTTTTCCCCGTCTCCCGAAGCTCGCTTTCGAAGGAAGCGTCTAGGAAGCGCTGGGAAAGCGTGCTTCCTAAACGCTCTCGTATGGGAGCGTTTTTAGGAAGCTCACTTCCAGGGAAAAAAAAACGCTCCCACATTTTTTTCCAAGTTTTCTTTAAAAAAAACAAAAAATTTAAGTGATGGGTGGGGGTGACTAACCGTAGGTCCATACTAATGCTATATAAAGGAGGCAAAGCCTGCTCTAATAGCAAAAAGCCTAACCTTAGTAATCATCAATAGTATTAAATGGTAATATTAAATTCTTAAAGTAAAAGTTGTCATTCTCCTTATCTTTCATTTTCTGTCATTTCACTTAAATTTTTAACATTACCATTAATTGTTTCAGGATGTTTGAGATGTTGGACACAATGGCCACAATGAGAGGGGGGCGGGGTGAATCAGTGTGTGAGCATATTATAAACTTTTTACCTTCTTTTAGCCAACCAGAATATATCAATCAATATGTTATCAATAAGATAATCAAATGCATGAGTTAAATCAACCAAGAGTCATAAGCACATTCATCACATCAAAGGAGACACAAGAATATTTG
>LPNX011060190.1:1142986-1180486 GCA_001517045.1 Pseudotsuga menziesii | reverse complement strand
CATGGGATTCTTCAACCACCTCAACCACATTAGGAGACCTCCAAGGGTGAAGATTCATCATGACATCACCTGTGGGATTGCTAGGCCTTCTTCTGGGGTACCATGACACCATCAGAGCATGAATGACCACAAAATGGGTCATTAATGCTTCTCCAACCCCTCTAGGGCTTCTCCCTTATCCATAGGGGCTTCAAGGCCATCTCCAAGGTCTTCAGCACCATCAACGGGGTCTTCAACATCTTCAACAAGGTGGTGGCTTAAAGATCCAACCTTGTGGGTACAGGGACCTTGTCAACTGGGTACAAGGTGCTTCAAGGCACAAACTAACTTTGTAAGGGGTCCAAGGCACTGTAGGTGGGACTTGGTGGCATCAATGACACCCTGTGGAGCCACTGCAAGTCCATGTTGGCATCAATGACAATTTCATCAACATGAGAGTGGTTCCAACCTCATCGGACTTCAAATTCAAAAAGTAGAATTTTTGATCCCATTCAAAACTCAATAGGCTTAACAGTTTTTAGGATTTCAGGATTGCAATGTTTCCACTGGATTGTATCATGTATGAGGGAATGGGATTGCCATTTAATCAAACGCATCAACCCCTATTTGTTTCTTGATGTTGGTGGTGCTGATTGTTCAAGTTGATGTTGGTGACCTTAGAACTAATGGAAATTTTTGAAGAATCCCTAGTTTATAGCCTATTTATTGATGTACTTTGGTTCAGATATGGATTGCACTCGGAGCTATTTTTGTTGTATGCACTCTTACTTGCTATATACATGATAAACTTTGCATATTTGTGTATAATGGTTTGAATTTTGATGGATGCACATGGTTTTGTTGAGATATGCATCAAAATATATAAAAATATTTATTATATAAAAAACGCTCCCACCCCCGAAGCTTTTGAAAATTTCGCTTTTCACTTCGCTCCAGCTTCCCGCTTCCCACTTTCGCTCCCCACTCCCAACAACGTAGCTTCAGATTTGTTTGAATTCAGTCTAAAGAAGCCATAATAGATATATGTTAGCTTAGACTGAAAATTACGGTAATTAAATCTGTATATTCAACCATTGAAAAGATCATTAGAACTGATTTACTTAGGCCCAAAACACATCTTTCATTACAGTAATGCAGATTTTGAAAGTGTAGTTCACATTTCATAATTAAATCTGCCATCAAGCTTGTTGGATACACTAAATAACTTCACTTTAAATCAGATTAAATTCTGCCCCATATATTTGAAATTCATCATAGCATAAATACCTTTAGAAAATAGATTTATAAATCCGTAAACTCTTCCACATCTATTATACACTCCTGGATTTAGTGGAGATAGGGAAGCTGTCCTAGTGTTGGTAATCTGCTACCCTAAAGTGAGGGAAGATGATACTAAGGTGATAGTAGTAACACTTCTGAGTTCCACTTTAATCTTCACTTGGTGAAGACTTTAGATCTTAGGAGAAATATTAGGTGGTAACATTTTGATGTTTTTGTCGGATAAAAAAGATCATGCTTCAACTTATTTGATGAATGTATCGTTTAAACCTTGAGACCTAATCTTAAGCACTCATCTGGCGACTCTACGAGAATGAAACTCGAATCACACATTTCACTAGAGGTTCTTCTCATAATTTTTTCCAGGATTTGCTGATCTAGAAAAGGTTTTAAGAAAGAGAATCAAGAAACACTCTCAAGCTTCAGAAAACATTGAAGACATCAGAAGATTATTTGACATTTTAAGCCATCCAACAAATCCAGTAACCATGGCCACTACCCCTCCTTGGCTAAAGATGTTTATAAGGCCCTAGATATATCCAGGTTCCCAGAGTTCCCACATGATATGCCAAAAGAGTATATTATAAATGGCTTCCAAAGCTTATTGGCAACAATGTGGTTAAAGGCTTAAAGCTAAGGAGCATATCACAATTTTTTATGAAGAATGTAGTGGATATGATGAACCTCAAGACCAGAGGATGTGGTCATGAAACTGTTCACCTTATCCTTGGATGAAGGTGCTGCTGTATTGTTTAGAGGCCTGGCAAATGGAAGTATAAAGACTTTGCAAAGTTTTCATGACGCCTCTATGAAACGATGTGCTATCAGGAAAGATGGTAGGATGTTGCTGACTCAACTGCATGAAATAAAGAAAAAGGAAAATGAAACTGTGAAGGAATATGATGATAGATTCAGGAAACTAGTAGATCATATTCTTGAGAAAATTAGGCCCAAGGATGATGCCATCCTACTCCATTACACAAATGCTAATGATGGACATTTCGATCTAATGCTAAGAGATAAATATGCAACTGCTCTAGCAATAATGCAATATTGGGCTAGCAAGATTGAGGAAAATTTGCTATCTACGAAGGTATATCTTTTGGTCTCTTCAAGGTCATCCACCTCAAAAGCAGAAACCAAATCAATAGCCATGAACATAGTTGAGCCAACCCTAGATCCCATCATAGCTTTGAATGAAAATTTGAAAAATTGTCCTTTGATTTGATCCAATGACAGACAGCCATATTAAACATGATGATCAATTTAGAAAGAGAAAGGGGACAACATAATGCTTATCAACAGAGGTACCAACAGAACCAATACAAACAAAGTGGAAACACCAGATGGAATAGAAATAGAGGTCCTCAGGAGCAAAGAATCCCCAATCCATTAGCCTCCATCAATATAGTAAACCGAGAAGAGTTTCCTTGGTGCTTACCTCATGATGAGCAACACAATGAATGGGCATGCCCAAGAAACTCTGGATTGGGAGACGGTGAAGGTTCAAGTGGGTTGTATTACATGAATTTTGTTGATGATGGAGATTATGTTTATACTCTTCAAACAAAACCTCATGTGGTTACGAAAGATTAAATGAGACAAATCAAGGAAAAGGGTATAGTTGAAACAAGTATTGCTAGAATGGGTATTTTGAACTCTATGGATGAAGAAGCCAAAAGGGAGCTTAGAAAACAGTCATTCAATATCAAAGAAGGAATAAGTTCCCTGGTTCATTTTGGAATCTTAAGTTTGGATCACAACAAGGTCAAAGAAATTCTTGGAATAGACAACCTAATCCCACAGTTGGAGCTGCTCAGTCTTCATCACTGGAAAAGCTTATAATGAATCGGGATGCAGAATTAAATGTAGATGTGATGAATGTCCTATCCAAAGTCATTGTTCTTGTTCCCTTGTTAGAATTGATTAAGATCCCATCACAGGAAAAAAGTGAAGCAATTTCTAAGTATGGAGGAAGCAAGTGAAAATTCACCAATAGTCTTGCAAGCTATGCATCAAGGTAAGAAGAATGGAAGTCATTTACCCTTTTTCATTATGTTGTTCATAAATGATCTCCTTCTTCACAATTGCATGATAGATGCTGGTGCCTCGACCAAGGTTATGTCCTTGAAAGCCATGAACCAATTAAGCCTCAAGACAACTTGACCATGCAGGAATGTATGAGACATGCATTCTCGTGAAATAAAAGTTTGTAGATTGATTAAAGATCTGAAGGTTAGTGTAGCAATATATTTGAACATTTCACTTTTGATGGATGTTGTTGTTATATATGCGTTAGACGCTTGGGGGATGTTGCTGTCAAGGAACTGGGCTGCTAGCTTGGGAGGTAGTATCTAAATGGATCTATAATACAGTACTATCCTAATGTGTAAAGGTACATTTGTCACACTTCATAAGGAGCCAACAATGAGGTATCATGTTGAAGGCCTAAATGACCCTATGAATGAATTGGTATGTAATGATGACGAGTTTGGGAACCTTGCAAACCATGGAAAACTCTTTGGCTCCTGAGAAGTTAGGAGGTGTGTAAGAAAAGGGAAATGATGGTGTGTGGTGTTATCACATATACAGTAGCCAGGCTACCATATTCTATGTTTCAGATACAGTACTTTTTTCAGCCAAATCTCTTACATATGAGATGCTGAGATGAGCAGTTTTGACGGATCATTATTTTGTTAGTGGACTATTATACTCTCCCATGTCACAACTAAGTCTCAGGACACTCAGATTCGAGGACTGATGTAGCCATTTAGTCATTTGTAGAGCAGTTAGTGATGTCCATATTGGTGTTAGTGTTTTCTCATTGGACAAATGATGGTTCACATGGATTATTTGCATGGTTATGACTCGACATTTATTATAGTGTGTTATGGTTATCATTGCTCTTATACTCATTTTTGTGACATATACTAGCATTTAGTGTCATAATCTGGTGGTCATAAATATATGGACTTGGATGTATTTGTATTATGTATTGATGTCCCTACTTAGACTTGGAAGTTCCTAATCTATACTCATTGGTTTTACCCTCCTTGGGGAGAATAGAGGTAGTCATTCCCACCATTGCTTTGGCTTTCTAGTGTTGGCTTCATCTTTCACTGTCTCCACCCATCCATTACCTTCCAGTTTTGTTTTAACCCGACTTACTACTTGACTTGTGGCATGGAGGACCTTTCCCCACTAGAACCTTTGTTGGACAAACCTCCTTGTTTATATTGTGTCTCGGCTCTGAGTTGGTGACAGAACTTGCCTTTGGTGAGCTGGATTGTATGCCTAAATCACTTTGGTTGGTTGTCCCGATGTTTGGCACTGTGCAAAACTCCCCCTGGTCACTTGAGATGTTGTTGGCTAAAACTGAAAACTCATGTACTACTTGTATTGGGAATATTTATATATGTGCCCATGGAAAATGTAAATTCTAAAATGTGTTTCTTAACATATGTGAGCAAAGGGCAAGAGCAATGAAATGCTAAAATACCCCTTGAAGGGTATAAGAAAAGGTCCCAAACGCAATGGTTAAATATATGCTATATCCAAATATTGTTGACCTTATAAATTTGAATATGTCCCGGATGAACGCTGCGATTACTTGTGCTTTTAAGCACTGGTGAAGTCCTAAAGGGTCATATAGGCCAAAAAGGCCATGGAAATAAAATTGATGGTTCTAATGAACCTGGATCAAACTTGATGTAGACATGATGCCTAAGTTGAATAAGCACTCTCTGAACAACTCAACCATTTGTGAGGCACTGCAATTCCCTGTGTAGTTGTTTGTTCAACATGTGGTTATAGTGAGTATTCCCTTTCCATATCCAAAGTGTCATGATGTTAAGTTGATAGTCATCCTTTGCTTTAGCCTTGTCAATTTCAGCCTTCACCCTTCACTGGCAAATTGACTACAACTATGAAGTGAGTATAGTCCTGAAAGTTTGGTCTGAGTAATAATAAATAAAACCCTATATATGTATTTGGTTGATGTATCATCAGTGATATGACTGCTACTTGTTGTGATTGTTACTTAAATAATTTGTAGAGCATGTCTTGGCCTTGTAACACTTGCAGCAGATGGATGATAGTTTGAGTTATATTATTGGTATTTGGTCATTTACGGGTGATTATATTGTCTATTGGATATTGTTGATGATCAGGTAGAGACTTGGAAAGGGTATGAGTATGCACCCTAGATGGATTTGGACTCTCTGAGTCTAGTGAGATAGCTTATTTTCAGTTTCGGGCACTTGCAAAGATGATCAGGCTCATTTTACCCTTCTGATGCAATTTTGCTTCACTGGATGATGTGTCTGAGCAGGGAGATGTTTTTATTGGATCTCCTAGGGCGTTGCATGGGGCATAGGGGGTGCAGCCACTTGATTGTACCCTAGTACCCCTATCCCAGAGATCCTGGTGGGCTCAGTTTGACAACGCAGGCACCCTAGGAGGCTGTTTTGGTAGGTTCACGTTTCTCGAGGTAGATTAAAAATTGATTAAATGGCTATTGAAGAAATCGATTTGGGCTACTAAGGCAAGGAAATGACATGGGATGAGTCATGATGATGAGTGTGATGTCCTCCGCACCTTCTCCCGCAGTTGCAGCACCTGATTGGGCCCACACCTATTTTTCGGGCATTTTTATATTGTTTTCTGGAGCTTTTTGGGAGGCTCACGATTTCCTCAAGGAGGCACAAAGTCAAAAAATTAAAATATTATATTATTTTATTGTGCCATGGGGCATCCAGAGGGAGTTAGTTAACACTCCATGGACCCACCATGTGCTTCATTTATTTCTTGTTGAGTGAGGTACCCTCTTTATGGGTGATCTAGTCCACCTTGGTACTTTATGGTTATATTGATCCATGTATTGTATGTTGAGCTCATCTCAACCATTGATTAGAACAATTATATCTTTTAATCTTAGCCACTCGTTTTGAAAGTGATTAGGATTTTGGTTCTTTCATTTCTATTTAAAGGAGAGAGTTTTTCATTTGTAAGGGGTCTTTGGCTCTCGGATCTGATTAATAGAAATGATTTTTTGTGGATATTTTCTGGATCTGCTTTGCATCTGATGTTCTTCGGTGGTGATTGGAAAGTCTTTTGCTTCCTAGCATTTGGGAAATTGTTATGAGATCTATATTTTTGGGGATCATTGTCTTGTCTATAGGAAGACGACTTCAGCTTGGGCATTTTTGCAGGGGGACCTCAACTCGCTTGGATTGTCTTCTTTTTTTATCAGGGAGTTTTCATTAGTGTTGTGGTGACCTATGATTTCTTCTTGCTATTTTTTTGCAGCATATAGCTTCTTTCTCAGGTCACAACAAATCTGATATGGTTGACGTTTGTTGTGCTGGAGAGAGGGCGCATTGACTTCCTCGGGCAAACACTGGACATAGAACTCGCTTCAATCTTCTCAAATTGATCGGGATGGTGGGGATCATCATCTTCAAGGCATCTACAAGCATTTCTAGGTAAGATTTAACAGGTAAGTCTCTTCTCTTTCAGATCTCAATCCATTGTACCTTCTTTTCTTCAATTTTTCTGAAAAACTCCTAAATAATAAAAATCCAAAAAATATTTAATCGGTGAACCGCTTGATCTTTGAGCAAACCATTTTTGGGTTTTGTAGATCGGGCATCCCCCTCACTGAATCATCCTCAATGCTGTCCTAATTTTGATTGGTTTGCCCTAGATCTGACTTTCTGACTGCTAAAACCCCAACGCCCCACTGAAAATTTGACTTTTTCCAGAGTTGACTTTTTCCGGAAAATAATCACATGGGTTTGTAGATCAGGTCTCCCTCATTACATAACACCCCCAACGCTGAGCTAGTTCCTTCCAGGTAGCCCTAGATCTGAAAAACTGACTTTTAGCCTCCTAGCTTCCCTCATCAGATTTTGACTTTCCTAGCTTTGATTTTTCCTGAAATTTTCTGACCTGGGTTTGTAGATCGTGTCATCCTGATCTCATCTCCACTCCAATGCTGAGCTGATAGTCTCTTGGTGGCTCTAGATCTGCAGATCTGCCTCTCCAAACCGTAGCGCTAGCCCTCCTACTGCTGATTTCCATGTAACCTGAATCTTCCGCGCCAAATCCTTTTCTGGGTCCATAGATCAAGGCATATCCCAGGTGGGTTCATTTAAACGCTGTGGTGATACTGACTCCATTACCCAAGGCTGAACATGCACCGATCTCCAACCATAGCGCTAGCCCCTTGTTGACCTCTTTCCCTCGAAAGTTGACCGCTCCTTGATAACTCAGGTAACCTGGCATTTTCACATCTCTCACTGAGTGTATCTCTTCGGTACTAGAGAGTCCCAATTTTGCCCTTACTCACCTTGTCTCAGTTACGTTTTCCCAAGACAGTGGTTATCATCATCAGTTGCTAGTACCTCAACCCTAGATCTAGAACTACCCCTATAGGCCACTTTGGATCAACCCTCATATGACTGAAGCCCTTATCCAAAGCCCAAGTCCACTTACTATTATCACCCATAGATTTAGAGTTTCTAATTACCTTACACCTTACGTACCTCAAGCCATACTTGATCTGATCTGGTGTTTAGGTCTGATCTCTCCTGTTGGGAGTAGATATGCGTCTTCCCCGTTGTTGTCTTGGACTTAGATAACATAAAGTGAAGACTGCCTTGATTGGCGTGACAACCATCCATTTGGGAGTCTAGGCAGTCTTGGTTCCACCTCCTTAGTTGCTTGCCCCTCTATCATCCATCCTGGATCCACTTCACACAGGCAACTACAAGGTTGGTGATAACATGTGGCTGATGCATTTTTAATGGAGCTTAGTCAAGGATATGTGTTGTAGTTGGAATTGTGTTCATATCTGTTGAAGGTCATGTTATGTCCTTCTCATATAGGTTCGAGTTTGATTGTATGAATGCCATTGCTAAATATGAAGTCTAATGTTTAGGACTAGAATTGGCTCAACATATGGGTATAAAATGTTTGTAGGTAGTTGGCGATTCGAATCTCATTATCTTGCAAGTGAACCTTGAATGGGGTGCCAAGAATGAAAGTTTGAAGAGATATATAGAAATGCAGTGTGTTATTCTATCGAGTTATTTGATGCCTTTGCCATTAGAGCAGAATGCTAAGGTTGATGGATTGGCAGTGGCTGCAACAACACTTCAACCTTGTGATGAACTCATTTCGGGGGAATGTGAGATGGAAACAATGTTTAGAGTTCCAATTCGAGACAACTATGAGCATGGGCAAGTATTTCATGATGATGCTCAAGTGATAAGGTTTATGAATAACTTGCAAGAATTCTCAAAAAATGAAATCAATTGGCAAGGAGAAAAAGATGAGGGTGAGATAAATATCGAAGATTTGCCCGATAATAAGATTCATCATGAAATGATTCCCTTGGAAAGGATTTTCAATAGGAATGACATGTATAAGAAGAAATTGGAGGTAGATTAATTGGAGGATATATTCGAGATAAACATTGGGTCGATGGAAAGCTCTTGAATGATCAAGATTGGAAAAAATGCTTCTCCCAAGGAATGCAAGATAATTGAGAATCTCATCAAGGAATATAAAGATGTTTTTGCTTGGTCATATGATGACCTCAAGGCATACGAGTGTGATATCATTCAGCGCACCATTCCATTGAAAGGAGTGACACCTTTTAGACAAAAGTCGAGGAACATCAATCCCAAATTGGAACCGCTCATTTAGAAGGAGTTGAAAATATTAAATGCAGAAATCATAACTCCCAATAGGCACATTCATCTTGGGTAGCTAATCTGGTGGTAGTAAGAAAAACAAATGGTGAAATCTTTCTGTGTGGACTTTAGGAATTTGAACTAGTTGCCCTTCAAAGATCACTACCTTTGTTGAATATGGAGCAATTGTTGCAAAGTGTTATGGGGGTAGGGATGTTGTCGATGCTTGATGGTTTTTCATGATACAATCAGGTTCTTCTCAAGAAAGAGGATCAATACAAGACTGTCTTTACAACACCTTGGAGAACAATTGAATATGTTAGGATGCCTTTTGGGCTATTAAATGTCGGATCAACTTTTCAAAGGGCTATGGATTTTGTGTCTTGGGACCTTATCGACAAAGATCACTGAAATATACCAAGATGATTTAGCGGTATTTTCTAAGGATAGAAGTGTTCATGTGCATAATTTAAGACAAGTCTTCAAAAGATGTAGATAGTATGGAATCTCCTTGAATTCCAATAAGTCAATATTCGGTGTAGATCGGGGAGAGTTGTTGGGACATATTGTTTCAAAGGATGGTATCCAAGTAGTTCCAACTAGAGTTGATGTTGTCACGGCCACGTTTTTCACCGCACCCTAAGTATTGGCACACTTGGGCAAGATGGTGTGGACTTGACGGTGCGGCAGTTTGAAGCGTTCCCACATGAAGGGCAAGCGCCCACACTCACCACCAACAAGGAGCGTTGGGGGTGTGGCGTGCCCCCAAGACAAGTGCTCGCAAGCGTTAGCTTGTGGCGCACTTCAGCGACATGGCAAACAAGCGCTTTGACGGAGGGCGCTCTAACACATTTAGAGAGACATGCATTTTGGATGGTGAGCGCCTTAGATGGGCGCGCAGCCTTTGAAACATGCGTTGACGGACGAAAGCGCGGTTGCGACAGAGGTGGCGTCGACAAGGTGAAGGCGCCCGAGTGCGCGCATGTGGCAAACGGGACCTTCGGCAAACAGGCGCTCCGACAAGTGAAGGCGGGCGCACGACCCTTGGTGCGTTTGCATGGGGGTGCATAAAAGAAATGTTAAAGCCAAGTGCGGTTGGAGGTGACTTGGCAAGCTGACAAGAGGTGGCTTGAGCGACAAGTAATAGGGCAGGTCCACTTAAAGGTGGCACCCTTCCAAACGACAAATGCCTGTAAGTAAACGAAGCGTTAAGTCATTTCATCATCAAGCAATTGGTCATCAAATGATCAAAGGGAGCAACAAAATATAAAGACGAAGAGGTCTGCACACTTGCTTAGGAGGCCGGGCGTCTTTGGAAAAGAGACAGTCTCTTTACTTTTGTAAACTCTTGTATTTTTTGGGTGTAGCAGCTAGTTGGGCGTGCACCAGGAGCTCTGCCTTGGGCAACTCCATTGAAGTAAACTCTGTTTCGTTTTTAATACAAATTCAGAGGGCTCTGCCAGTTGGGCAACCCCACATCTTTAATCTCTGTGTATTTTTACTTGGTACTGCGTTTTCTTGTTTTTGGCTAAGTTAAATTGTGTCGGCAAGGCTAATGAAGACTAAGTAAACTGTTGAAGAGTTAAAGTGTAAGTACATCATTTCCGCAAAATTGGTTAGGCGTAGTTCGTTAGCAAACACCAAGTTGGCCAAGCCCTTGGGAGGTTCCTAGACGGTGCCGCACGTCGCCCTTAGGAGCCAAGAGCGCTCGCTAAGTGTGGCTGTGACAGGTGGTATCAGAGATGAGTTAACAACTAAGTGCAACGTTGGTGCAGACGATGTTGACGGTTGGTTTCGGTGGAGGGCTTGTGTAGCCAAAGCGAAGCTACAGTTCGAAAAAGTCACTTAGGCAGGAAAGCTAATTGTTGGACCAGTTGCAGGTTGCCAAAGAGGTGTCATGAGGAGGTGTCACGCTTGGGAGTAAAGTGCTCCGCAGGTTTGGACGCTCTGTTGGACGAGCGCTCCGCAGGCTCGGGCGAGCGTTCCGCAGCTTGGACGCTCCGTAGAATGAGCACTCAACAAAACGAGCGCTCCGCAGGCTCGGGCGAGCGTTCCGCAGCTTGGACGCTCCGTAGAATGAGCACTCAACAAAACGAGCGCTCCGCAAACGAAGCACTTCGCAGGGCAGGCGCTTCGCAGACAGAGCGCACCGCTCAAACAGACGCGTCGTAGAGAGGCGAGCGTCTCGCACCATAGAACGTGCGCCGCACTGACAGGCACTCCGTAGTTGGACGCGTGCCACAGACAGGCGCTCCATAGTTGGACGCGCACTGCAAATGGGCGCTTTGTAGGGAGTGTGCTCCCCCAGAACAACGCACGCTCCGTAGTGAGCTGCGCGCTCAGGTGGCCGTAGCAGCACAGTGAGGTGCGCTAAGGCAAAAACGGTGAAGTGCGCTCAGAAACGGAGGTGCGCCATGCAAGGCGCACTCCGCAGAGAAACGACGTGCGCTTTGGTTGCAGCGTGCGGTCCGGAAGAAGGTGTGTTTGGCAAACGCACGTTTTGGCAAACAGTTAAGGAAAGTTGTGCGCTCAGTGGGAGTGTGACGACAGCGAAATGAAGGTGCACCAAGGAGGGTGTGCCAGGAGCAGCAGCACTTAGAAAGGTGCTAAGCGACAGTTTGTCGCTAAGGTAGATTTCGGCAAGAGGCTGGAAGTTTGCGGAACCGCAACACAAAAACGTGTTGAAGTCGGCAAGATGGGAGAGTTTGTTAGGAAGGACACACTCGTTCATAAATTTCTACAAGTGTTGGAACCACTTGGAGAAACGTAGCAGAATGTTCCGGTTAGAGAACAAACCCTCGACGTGGTTGCAATCATGGCAGGTTGCGAACGCTTGTCAAAAGCGTTGAAAGAATCGGCAGATGTGTTGGAAGAGACGACAAACATCCTTCGAGATGTGGGACGTGTTCTTGAGGAAATCCATCAAAGACAAAGGAAGCAAGAAGAATTGCGGTTGCAAGAAGCTCGGAGCAGAAACAAAGCGGAAGCTAAGTCAAGAGGCACTCATGGAGGGTTGAGACAGGAAAAACCAGAAACGTTGAAAAAGAAGAAGGTGCATGTTTCATATGTGCGGAAGACCACTATGCAAAGAACTGTCCGTTTAGAGGATCAACGATTGCAGAGGACTTTACAGCACGGTTGACGGCAATGAGATTGCTTGAAGCACATTCAGACGAGCTTTCTGAAACGATAAAGGCAATTGAAGCTTGCCTTAGCGAAGCGGCAAAGGGTCGTAACGCAGAGCTGCAAGGAGCGCAGCATGGTCTTGACTTTGTAGAAACGACGGTGAGTGGCCTAAAGGTTTCTGCGTTAGTTGACACATGTGCTACTCACAGTTTGGTGAGCAGTAGGACTATGGGATCCCTTCACAGCGACATGGAGTTCAGCCGAGCAAAGTTCAAGGCAGCGAACTCTGCGGTAAGAGATGTGACAGGGAAGATAAACGCAACCCCTATTCGAGTTGGAAGGTGGCACGACAACATGGATTTGAAAGTTGTTTTGCTGGATGATCACTCAATGATCTTGAGACATGACTTTCTTCAGTTGGCCAAGGCAGTGCCAGTTCCGCATGCAGGATGGTTGGTGTTTTTAGGAGAGTCCAGAACGTGGAGCTTACCTATGACTTAAAAGAGCAAGTTGGGCCACAGACCGTGGGTGTCATCGATATAGATGTTCGAAGACCCGGGTATGTGCAAACACTTGCCGCAGTGCAACATAGGGAAGAAGACAGTTTCAGTAGAAAAGAACAAGCCAAGTGTAACAGTGAAGGCTGATCTATCTGCAGTAGGAAGGTCAACAACATTGGAAAAACGCATGGTTTCAGTCAGCAGGGATATTGATGCCTTGTGCATTTCAGAGAGCACTTCGCAGCAGCATGGGAGGAAACAATTGGTTTCCCCAACAGCATGTGCGAAGGTTGCCAATGGAGGCACGTTGGAGATGTCGTTTAGTAGCCAAGGCGACGACACTTCTGTTAAGAAGAACCTTGAGGTGGAGTCACACAAAGTGGTGTTGGACGAAACGCGGGTTTCGGAAGAAACGCAGGGTTCGGAAGAAACACAGATTTTGGAAGAAGTCTCGGATGGAGGAAGCACCAACAAAGATGATCCACCACTGTTAGATTTTTATCATTTGAACAATATGATCTTAGGATCTTATCTGAGAGAATAACATGCACAACAATAAATCACAAGAGACAATAGACACAAAGATTTTCCTTGGGGAAACCATAAAGGAGAAAACCCCGCAACTTCCTCAGAGATAGAATGAGCACCAATGGCCGCAGTAAAACCCAAAGACAGAAAAGATGATCTCCAACAGCTGTTCTCTCTCTCACTTGAGCAAGCTCCTCTTCTCTCACCTATGTGCTATAGTTGGGTGAGTGTGTGTGACAAATAGAGAGTCTCACTCTCTATTTATATTAGTTTTTGACTTGACAATTACTTACTAGGGCCAACATCTCTAGGATAGTCTAATAACCCTAGTGCCCCTCAACTATGGGGACTTTGCCCCCCTGATCAACACAGATGGTTAACCTCAACTCAATTGTGGGGTCTATTGCCTCGACTTATAACGAAGGGTTAACCTCATTGACTTTTCATGACTTTATTATATTAATGACTCTCTCGATAGGAACATTGGGGTACAATATAAGATATACAAGTGAATACATTCCGAAGTTACAAATACATCAACATTCCCTCTTAACTAGGAAGGTATTCTCTTGACACAATTCATTAGCACAAGTCTTCTTCTTCGGATCATCATCAAAGCTGGATCATCACTGAATTATCATCAAAGTTGGATCATCACTGGATCATCATTAAAGCTGGATTATCACTGGATCAACATCAAGTCTGGATCATCATTGGATCATCATCATCACTGCTTCTGCTATCTCGATCAAAGGTGCTATCTCTCAATTCTACTCGTCACAGGTAGTTCTACAGAGCCAGCCCTTTTTCATGTTGGTTGTAGGCCTAGCCTCCATGTAGGTCTTCATCAATAGAGCCAACCCTTTTTCATGATGGGTGTACTGCCTTGCCTTGCAAGGACTTCCCCTACAGAGCCGGTCCTTTTTCGTACTGGATGCAGCACCTTGACTCTTGCAAGGATTTCCCCTATAGAGCCAGTCCTTTTCATACTGGAGGCAACACCTTGCCTCTTGCAAGGATTTCCCCTACAGAGCCAGTCCTTTTTCATACTGGATGCAGCACCTTGCCTCTGTAAGGATTTCCACTACAGAGCCAGTCCTTTTTCATACTAGATGCAGTACCTTGCCTCTGCAAGGATTTCCACTATAGAGCCAATCCTTTTTCATACTAGATGTAGTACCTTGTCTTTGCAAGGATTTCCACTACAGAGCCAGTCTTTTTTCATACTGGCTGCAGTACCTTGCCTTTGCAAGGATTTCCACTACAGAGCTAGTCCTTTTTCATACTGGATGTAGTACTCAGCACTTACATTTGACCATGGGAGGAACCAATCCTACCACCATGTCAGAAAGGCACAACACTTCTATCTGACCATGGGAGGCCCCGCCTACCACCATGTAAGAAAGGCATAACACTTACATCTAACCATGGGAGGCCCCGCCTACCACCATGTCAGAAAGGCACATCGCTTACATCCGACCATGGGAGGCCTGGCCTGCCACCATGTCGGAAGGGCTCACGGACTCATCGCTTCCCCTTGGAGGGAACCTCGATCTGGAGAACACCAAGCTTCTCCCTGAAGTACTCAAACTTCACTCTGGCCATTTCTAGCATAGAATCACATCAGGGCTGATTACGTCCAAGGATAACCTGCGAGCTTCGCCATGACCGATTACATCCGAGGATAACCTATAGGACCGTTTACGTCTGAGCAACCTACGAGCTTTGTCAGGATTTTATGCTCAGACAACCTGTCTCATCGGCTGTGCTAGAACTCCCTCTTTCGAGAGATCTCGATCTGGATCACAAACTGGAGCTTCACTGCTCCTCTCTCCCAAGTAGCCGAGCAAGTGGCAGCATATTTTGCCTCGGCTGTACTCAGTGCCATGCAGGACTCCTTCCTGCTAAACCAAGAGATCACACCTAATCTCATACTGAAGCAACACCTCGAAGTGCTCTTCCTATCAATGGCACTGCTTGCCCAATACGAATCCACATAACCCTCCAGGTTAATCTTTTGATTCGTATCATACTTGAGCCCATACTCAATTTTACCCTTCAGGTACCTCACTGCATGCTTTGCAACCATCAGGTGAATATGTCTCAATGTGTTCACAGCAAAGCAAACATCTGGTCTCGTATTCGTCAGGTACATAAAGGAACAAATCATCTGATGATACATCGTCGCATCAACTGACTCTGATGAAGCAACACTCAATAGCTTCAGGTTCGATGCCATAGGTGTGGTCATGGCCTTGCAGTCCATCATCTTGAACCTCTTCAGGATCTCTACTACATACTTCCCTTCTCCCAGGGAGATTCCATCCGCATTCTGCCACACCTCCATGCCTAGAAAGTGGTGCATCATATCCAAGTCCTTCATCTCGAACTCGGCAACAAGTCTCCTTCTTGCAACTTTAATGAGTTCCTCTTTTCTGTCAGGAACAAGTCATCGACATATAATAGGAGCATCACTGGTCTTCCGCCTTCAATTTTGAAGTAAAGGTTGGAATCCGCTTTACTCTCAGTAAATCCCAGAGTCATCAGTAATCTGTCCATCCTGTCGTACCATGTCGAACCTCAGGATCTTTTGCAGTCACTCCCTTTGAAGTGGAGCATCATTCTCCCTCCTTTCGTACTCTATGCATTGAAACATTCTGTACTGGAGTGATAAGTAGCTTCCTTTGCTACTAATATTCTTTGTATCCATCTAGGGTCACTGGCTACCAAGATCCTCTATCTTGAACCTTTCCAAAAGTTCTTCTCGCACCCATCTGTGAGCTTGTCATCCTCTATAGGCTTTCATCTTCAACCTTGTAGCAAAGGTTAAGATCTTCATCCCTCTTGGTGATCTTCAAGCTCCTCATGTATGTGTTATCCCATGGGTGTCTTCTGAGCTCGTACAAGTCCTTCTTTAGTTTGCACACATGAGTCTTCCTTGCATGTGTCTAGTTGTTGCAAATGTCTCTTCGTAGTCTATGCCTTCTTTCCGTGAGAATCCTCGTGCTACGAATCTTGCCTTGTATCCCATGATGTTGCCATCTACTGCATGATGGAACTTGCAGATACCGCATCCTAGACATCGCCCTTCTCTTCTCACTTAAGCTAACAACACTTGGGCTCACTGTCATTGGTGACGATGGTGAGGCCCTAGGCACCTTTTTGGAGAGGTTGCCTAAAAGACAGGTTTTCGCCAAGTTAAAGTGTAGGAGGCTTGAGGACGCTGAAAAGGAACACTGGAAACATTATTCCAGAATGGTGAAGTTTGTCTCATGTGATAGACGTTGCGGTTGGATTACCTACCTAACCGGTTTGTCCTTGAGGTGCACAACAAACGAAAGCAGGACAGAACGCATGGAGCACAGGCTACAAGTAGGTGGTCAAGAAGCAATACTGCAGTTGAACTATGAACAGTTCAAGACATTGCGGTGGGTATGGCTTGAGGCCATGCAAGGTGTTGCAACAGATGGCGTTGTCGGGACGACAACAAGTTTAAGTGGGGGAGGCTGTCACAGCCACGTTTTCACCGCTCCCTAAGTATTGGCACACTTGGGCAAGGTGGCGTGGACTTGGCGGTGCGACAGTTTGAAGCGTTCCCACATAAAGGGTAAGTGCCCACACTCACCACCAACGAGGAGCGTTGGGAGTGTGGCGCGCCCCCAAGACAAGCGCTTGCAAGCGTTAGCTTGTGGCGCACTTCGGTGACATCGCAAACAAGCGCTTTGACGGTGGACGCTCTAGCACATTTAGAGAGACGGGCGTTTTGGATGGTGAGCGCCTTAGATGGGCACGTGACCCTTGAAACGCGCAGACGAACAAGTGCATTGTCAGATGGAAGTGCGGTTGCGGCAGAGGTGGCGTCGACAAGGTGAAGGTGCTCAAGTGCGTGCACGCGGCAAACGGGCGCTCTGGCAAGTGAAGGAGGGCGCGCGACCCTTGGTGCGTTTGCAAGGGGGCGCATCAAAGAAACGTTAAAGGCAAGTGCGGTTGGAGGTGACTTGGCAAGCTGACAAGAGGTGGCTTGAGCGATAAGTAAGAGGGCAGGTCCACTTAAAGGTGGCACCCTTCCAAACGACAAACGCTTATAAGTAAACAAAGTGTTAAGTCATTTCATCATCAAGCAATTGGTCATCAAGTGATCAAAGGCAGCAGCAGAACAGAAAGACGAAGAGGTCTGCACACTCGCTTAAGAGCAGCAGAGGAGGCTGGGCGTCTTTGGCAAAGAGACAGTCTTTTTACTTTTGTAAACTCTTGTATTTTCTAGGTGTAGCAGCTGGTTGGCCGTGCACCAGGAGCTCTGTCTTGGGAAACTCCATTGATGTAACCTCTGTTCCGTTTTTAATGCAAATTCAGAGGGCTCTGCCAGTTGGGCAACCCCACATCTTTAATATCTGTGTATTTTTACTTGGTATTGCGTTTTCTTGTTTTTGGCTAAGTTAAATTGTGCCGGCAAGGCTAATGAAGACTAAGTAAACTGTTGAAGAGTTAAAGTGTAAGAACATCATTTCCGTAGGATTGGTTAGGCGTAGTCCGTTAGCAAACACCAAGTTGGCCAAGACCTTGGGAGGTTCCTAGACGGTGTCACACGTTGCCCATAGGAGCCAAGAGCGCTCGCTAAGTGTGGTTGTGGCAGATATGATCAAGAAAGTTCCTCTTCTTGATAATAGGAAGGTAGTCCAATTGTTGTTTGGCAAGATAAACTTCGTTAGGAGGTTTATCCCAAATTTCACAAAATTCTAAAACCCAATCTCAAAATTATTGAAGAGCGATTGTGAATTTAGATGGGGCAAGGAAAGGAGAGAATTTTTCGAGAAGATTAAAGAAGCCATCATGTTTGCCTCAATAATTGTTAGTTTTGATTATTCAAAAGATTTCTTGGTCTTTTACTTTGCCTATGAGGATGCGATTGGGAGGGTTTTGTTGCAGAAGAACAATATTGACATGGAACAACCTATTGCCTTTATGGGTAAGAATCTTGTGGATTCAGTGTTAAAATACACTATCATGAAAAAACAAGTATATGGCTTGGTCCAATCTTTGAAGCATTTCAGAACATATGTTGGGTATTCTAAAATTACATCTTTTGTTCCACATTTAATGGTAAGAGCTATTTAGATGCTACAAGATTGCTTACGTATCCATATGAAGTGGGTTTCTAGGACTAAGTCAACAAACATAGTGAAAGGTCAAGGGCTAACAAGGATGTTAACTAAGAGAAATGAAAATGCTTTTGCTCTGATGGATGTTGAGATGATATCTACTATTCTTGAGGAGCTTAAGCATGTGGCTTGGTACTTGGACATCATTTATTTTTTGACATATTGTTTCATGTCCTAAGCACCTCACAAATCACAAGAGGTTAGCCTTAAGTTTGAAAGCTGCAAAATGTTGTTTCCTTCAAGATTTCCTAGGATGGAGAAACTCTGATGTGTTTGTACCTATATGTGTGAATGAAGAAAATCGAAGTGACTCTTGGAAGAGTTGCATTTAGGGTGTTGCAGGGGTCATTATGCAGCCTATACAACAACACATAAAATACTGGGAGTAGGGTACTATTTACCAACATTGTTTTTTCGTTAGATCTTGTTAACCATGTTAGGTATTTGCGAGAAGAAAACCACTAGCAACAATTCCTTTGTTTTGTAGTTGTTGTAGAAGCACCTTTTCAACAACGGGGTTTAGATTTCATTAGTGAATTTAAAGATAACTGTAGTAATAGATTTTGATGGTTTTTGACAATCGTAGATTATTTTGCCAAATGGGTGGAGGCAATATCCACAAAAAGGGTGATAAGAAAGTTTTGTCATGTACATTCCGGAAGACAAGATAATCACAAGATTTGGTGCCTCGACTAAAATCACAACTGACAATGCTAAAGCGTTTAGTTCAATAAAATTATCAACTTTTTGCTTCAATTATGACATTGTCTTGTCCCATAAACTAACTATTACCTGCAGGGGAATGGTTTAGTCAAATCCAATAATAAGAATTTAATGACGATCATAGAAAAGTTACCGGTGATAGCAAGAAGAGTTGGGAGAGCAAATTAAAGTATGCTTTATGGGTGGATAGAATCACAAGGACGCAAGCTACATGTAAAAGCCCATTTGAGTTGGTGTATGGAATGGAATTTAAATTGCCCATTCATTAAAAAATCCTAGTGTGCATCTTGCTGCAAGATTTCACAAAAGATCACGAAGCAATTCATGTGAGAGTTGATCAACTTGTAGAGCTTGAGGAGACTTGCAAAAATGTGTTTGATCAATTGGTTAGGAATCAGGAGAAGACTAAGGAAACATTTGACAAGAGAACCTGACAAAGTACGTTTGAGAAAGGGGAAATTGTCCTAATGTGGGATAAAAAGGAAGAGAAGTTGGGAAAGCACGGGAAATTTGATAGATTAGGGTTAGGCCGTTTCAAGATTGAAGATGTATTTGGAACTAACTCTTTCTTTCTCAGTTGCCTGAATAAAGGAAAAGTTGCCATTGCTTGTGAACATGCAAATCATAAAGCTCTACTTTTCATACAACATTTAACGCCATTTATAAGATATAGAGTAGGATGAATAAGCTTGTGTAAGCAGTAGATTAGATCAATTTTCCATTGCATTGTTTAGCATTTGGCTCCATTTATTTTCTAGAGCCTTTTTTGACATCGTGCATCATAGTTAATAGTTGCATTTTATAGTTTTTCGTTTTCTTATCTGGTTTACTGAGGTAAGAACCTCTCTCACCATGTGTGTCTGATCTCCTTTCCATGTTGATTTTTATCATGTGCTAAGTGATATTCCAAAGTTCTGATGTACTTGTTTCCAAGTTCATGTCCCTATGTTTGAGCTAGTTGCTACCCCTCATGTATTATGAGGACTCTTTTTGATCATGATCTAGTGACATTTGGATGTCGGCTTTTGATATCCTAGATGATCTAGTAGGAAGTTGCAGATGGGGCCATTTCTTGGGCACATGATCTATTCCTAGCATTACCCTCATGACTTGTTCAAACTATTTGTTGAGGGGGTGATGTCTAGAGGATGGAGGTTAGATCAAAGTCACAAGTTCATGCTTCACAACTCGACATGATTATGTTGTATGATGGATTCATAACACCAAAAATACTTTGATATCACCTAGTATTATGATGAGATGTTGGATACGAGACCTTGTTCTTGTGTTGAGGATGTGTTAATTACATAATTGTATTTCTTCAATATATTTGTACCATTTGGCATGAGTTTCTCACATTTATATAATCTCTTACACATAGATGGAGTGCTTGACACCATTGATCATCCCAACATGATTTTGATGACCATCTTATGGGAGGCATTTTCCCTTGATTGATCATCATTAAGGAGATATTATTATTATTTCCCTTGCTCTTAAAGTTTTGGTCATTTCTTTCATTGGGTTGTTGCATAGTGGGTTCATACCTTCATCATAGTTGCTTGTGCCTTTCATATGGAGTGTTCTCCTAGTAGTACCCCTTTACCATACCTACATTTCATCAGTTTTTTATCGCATTGCACTTTTTCCCTAGATGTAATACATATTACACCCATAATTCATCATGTTCATTTTCCTAGAGGGCACATCATTTCTGCATTTTCTTGGGGTATTGCCTACTAGGTAGGTATATCGTAAGTCATAATACTTTCCTGCATATGGAAGGCAAGGTACAGTTTAATATGGAGGATATTTAATGAGGAACTAGAAGAAGTATGTTTTTTGCTACTTCAAGAACTGTGGTAACTATTTGGAGAAAAGTATTAGATCAAAATGATAAAGCAGACAAGGATTGGTGTAGATATCCTTGCAGAAAAGAGACCCATAAATTCATTGTTAAGACTTGGAGAGACTCAATGGATAATGACTCAAACAAACCTGTGTCAGGTTTTCAAAGCTGTGAGTATGAGCACTACATAGTCATAAGAAATTGCAAATGTCCTTTGCTATTGCTACTGTTAAGTCCAACTTACTATATCCGTGTTTTTGAGAGTGGTAGCACACTCGTGTCAATAGCCAGCTCCTGTAAGGGTGTTTGTTATGGAACACCCTCCTCTTTTACCACACTCCCCCTCACCACCTCGTTTTGTAACCACTTGGGGGCTTAGTCCTTGATAGGCCTTTTAGTCTCCATTCTTCGTTCAACAATGGTGTCAATCTCATCCAACAAAATGGCCTCCATGTTAGGTGTTTTATGAAGCTGTCACACCCACAACCGAAGATTGTGGTAGATGCAGACCATGCCATTAAATAACTGGGATCTCAACCTATACGAGGGTTGTAAATTATAATGCATATTTTTAGAAGGTGATAGGGCATAAATTTTAGTTTATAATGAATTCAAAAATCATTTTGAATTCACATTGCGCTTCTTGGTGTGTATTTTTTCCCAACACACTCATGTTTCACTCACAACCTAAAGAGATACATGTTTGGCTAAGCACACAAATGACAAGTCTTTGTAAATTGGGTGCTCTCGTACCATAGCTTGTCCAACAAACATCTAGAACCTTTAGGAGAAACATAAGAAAAATTGAAATTTGAATCAAAGGAAGAAGAGACTGTAATATCCGTATCCAGATATTCTCAAAAGCTATCTCAATTGAATTATCCAATAGAAAATAGTTTTATGTTGGATAATTATATAAGAGTAAATATGAATATGAATGATGAATTTCACGAGAAATGATGCTTGGATAAATACCCTTGGAAGGGTTGCCTTGGTAATGAGACGCCACCTTTCATAAGGTGCCTCTTCATTTACCTTTTCATATAATTATTTAATTAATTTATCAATATTTTTAATATTTAATAATGCATATATATATATTTTGTTCATTACATTGCCTTCCCCTTAAGAGAAGCTTTGTCCTCAAATCTTCATTGAAGACAAGGCTTACATCTGATTTTTTGTCTGTAATGACATCTTCTCGATCTTTGTGTTAGTAACTGCAACACACGACGAAACGAAACGATATGAGTTACAAATTCCCAAGAAAAATTGACGAATCGTTTGTGAAGTTGTCCATCCAGGATCTATCTTCATTGGAGTTGTTTGTTGATCGCTTTGTTTGATGGAATTTCTCGTTTTCTGTTTAGCTTGTTCATTTTGTGTTCTTTCTCTTATGAAATCATAACTCTTTCGTTTATGTTAATTTTGACCCTGTCGTTGGTGAAAATGATTTTTATGGTTTGGGTGTCGATAAGGAGTTTTTGTTGTTATTTTTTTTATTGGAATGACTTCTTGTTCCTTAACTTGAATTTGTTTTCCTAAGAGTCTGAAAGCTTCCTTCTGGATTTGCTCTATTTTGTTCTCTAATAGAGTGTTATTACTCTGAATCTTTTTTAACCTTTCTGCTTGTGACTTTTTGTTCTCTTTTAACTCTTTGATTTGCTCTTCTAGTTCTTGGTAAGTCTTCTCAGGCGATGATTTTCTTCTTGCTTCTCTATAATTTTTCCTTCGAAGTCTTCATTAACTTGTTTTGACTTCTGAATTCTTTTTAACTTCTTGATCTTTGTAACTAATGTCTTGTTATGATTCTTTAGTCGAAATACTTCTTTAGTCTTGCTTGTTAATGTATTATTGCTTTTTGTAATTTCCAACTTGCTTTCCCTTCTAATGTCCCCGTATTTCTATTGGAGTTCTTTCATCTGTTGCTAATGTCGACATATCTCAGATTCTTGACTTTCCAACTTTCTCTGGACTTTCGCAATTTCTTCATCCTTGTCGTTCAGGAGCGCGTTCAAACGTGTCAGGTCTTCTTTTACCTTACTGTCGTCAACTTCCTTCTTGATACCTTGGTTTTGTGATTTTTGATTGAGACACTTTAATTCCTCAATCTGTGCGAACAAATCTTCCATTTGTTTTTCTCTGTGTTACCAACATCAGCTGAGAAATCGTCGATGTCCAAAAAATAGCGATTTTTTTGGCCGACCGATTTTTCTCCAAAAAATCGCAGAAAAAATCGGGCTGATGTTTACCGAGGAATCGTCGATTTTTGCCCGAAAAATCACGAGTCGATGCAAAAAATAGCCCGCCCGGGACAGGGCCAGAAAAAGACGAGTTTAAGTTGATTTTTTTCATTTTTTTTGCTCATTTGGACTGTAACAGCGATTGAGAGGTGAGCTAAGAGACTGAGAGGGCAAGTGAAGAGACCAACAACGAATTTAGGCAACATTTTCTTCGCCATCAAGCATCAAATTGAAGATTGGATCTTGTCATTTGGGGTTTTTTTCCACAATTATCACAGCTGAAGGTAAGTAAAAAATTTTCCCATCATTTCTCATTTTTCCAGGAGGGATTCTTGTTGGTTTACGTTGCTAATTAATTCTCCATCTTCAAAAATGATTTTTATAGGGTTTTAAGCAATTTTTTGCAACTATTATGTATTTTGCATGCCAAAAAATGTTTTGGCATTTTTTTCTTGCCCCAGATCCTTATAAATCCTCATAAAAATGTCTATTTATTTTCCCTCATCAAATTAGTGTTTGAATGCTCAATATTTCTTGGAATTCTTCTTGTGTTTTACATTTTCATTAATCACAGATGTTAAAAAACGTTTTTTTCTTGCCTTAGGTTCAAAGTTCAAACTTCAAGCTCAAAGTATCAAGATTCAAGCTTCATTTTGTCCATAATAACTCCATATACAAGATGCCAAAGGTTTTGGATCGATTTTGGGAGTGGGGCACACCTGTTGACCCACTCAATCGACAAATTCTCACTTGCAATCTATGTGGGAAAAGAATGACAGGTGGGATAGGTAGGCTGAAATACCACCTTGCACAAATAGCAGGGCATGATGTGGGCCCGTGCAACCAAACAACTCCGAAACTCATTGCTAAGGCCACACAAGCGATTGAGGGCACTGGGCTAAGGAAACAATTCAAGGAGGCCATGAGGAATGAAATTGCTTCAAGATCCGGGTCCGCAGCAGGAGTAGGGGTTAGTGGGACAAGCCCAGATACCGATACCCACTCCACACAGCAGTCCACATCACCTTTTATTGTATCTTCAAGATGCAACCCTGGTGGACAACCTTCTATAAGGTCCAAGGTGAAAGTAAAGGAAAAAGCAGACGCACACAAACTTATTGGTCGATGCTTGTTATGGAGTGCTATTCCATTCAACTTTGCAAAGAACCCATTTTATGTGTCCATGTTTGAGGCGGATGCTATAGTTGGACCAAGGTTTAAGCCCCCTAGTTATGAGGAGTTGAGAGGGCCCATCCTTCAGGATGAAAAGGCTGATTGCACTCACAGATTGGAGGAACTTCAAAGATCATGGGACTTAACATGATGCAGTGTGATGTCGGATGGTTGGACCGATATGAGGGGTAGAACACATCTCAACTTCTTGGTTCATTTCCCTAGGGGGACTATGTTCATGAGATCTGTGGATGCATCTGCACATGTCAAAGATGCGACTTTACTATGTGGCTTGTTGGATGAGTCCATCTAAGAGATTGGGCTGCAACATGTTGTCCAAATGATAACGAACAACATTGCGAACTATGTGGCTGTTGGTAGGATGTTCATGGCCAGGTATCCTCCACTATTCTGGACTCCTTGTGCCGTCCATTGCCTTGATTTGATCTTAGAGGATTTAGGCAAGATTGATTGGATCAAGGATACTATTGATTCCGCACGGAGCATCACAAAATTCATATACAACCATGCAGTGGTGCTTAGCTTGATGAGAAAGTTCACAGGTGACAAAGAGTTGGTGTGTCCTGCCATCACACGCTTTGCCACTAGCTTTATTTCTCTTCAGTCACTCTTGAATTCTATGTGGGACTTGCAGGCGATGTTCTTTTCACCCGAGTGGTGTGCTTTATCATTTAGCACTAGACCAGAGGGGCAAGCCACATTTTGGGGTGCGGTGAAGGAGGTGTGCACCATCACCGAGCCTTTGGTAAGGGTTCTCCACTTGGTTGATGGAGAGAAGCTCGCATGGGCTACCTATATGAGGCCATGGATAGGGCCAAAGAATCCATTCGTGCTTCTTATGGGGACAAGGGAGATCAGGGGCAAGAGAGACGACATATGATATGGGCGGTGATTGATCCGCGATGGAACCATAGACTCCATTGCCCAATTCATGCTGCATGGCTATACCTCAACCCTGCGTTTGCTTACTCCTATGGCTTCATATTTGATGGAGAGGTTATGTCTGGATTCTATGAGTGTGTCCAGAGGACGGTACCTGGTGCAGTTGGGCGTACACAACTTTCCAAAGAGTTGGAAATGTATAAGAGAACCACAAGATTATTTGGGTTTGATATAGCAATAAATGAGAGGACCAACTTGATGCCAAGTAAGCTTCACCTAGTTTCAAACTTTCAACTTTCAAGTTTAAAATTTCATTTTCTCTTTCTAATTCTTTGTTTTAAATTTTATTTTCGTTTCTCATGTTTATTTTATTCATACTTTCATTGTAGATACTTAGTGGGAGAACTATGGTGGTTGTGTACCTATTCTATAGAAGCTTGCCATTCGAGTGCTCAGCTAGACATGTATCTCTTCTGGTTGCGAGCGCAACTAGAGTGTATTTGAAAAAGTACACTCCAAAAAGCGCAACAGGTTAGAGAATTTCAAATTCATTATATAATATAAATTATTAAATTCTAATTTATAGATTTATGCCACTTTACCTTCTAATTTATGCATTATAATTTATAAATTATGAATTTAATATTTAATATTTATGATCCTCCTCCAGGCTGGATACTCAACGCCTTAATGATTTGGTCTACGTCCACTACAATCTCAGGTTGTGGGTGAAGTAGTATGAGAGAAAAGTTGATGTGACGACCATTTCATTGGATGAGATTGACACCACTGCTGCATGGAGGGTAGAGTGTGAGGAGCCTGTTATGGAGGTAGCCCCTGATTGGCTAGAGGATGATCATGATACTGATAGTGTGTAATGTTCCGTTTTTGATAAAAGGGAATAACTGAGGACTAATAGCATTAGGAGCAGAAAGGTACATCAATTGTGTATTATTAACTCATCAGTGTAGAAAGAAGCCCATCAGAGTTCATATCCTAAAGCATGCGGAGCATGCAGGCCTTGTTTAGTCAGTGTTAAAGTCAACATCAAATTAGAATTGCATGCATGCAAAAGTGAAGCATAAACCCTAAAAGTTACATGCAAACCCTAAAAGCATATGAAGATCTATTTAAGAAGGGTTATGGGACTAAAGGACATATCTAGGATTATTGTTGATTGATTTGGAGCTTTGAGCAGCAACACCGTGTGCAACCGCGACAGTTGGGGTTGAAGACGGTGTCTTCAGCTAGAGAGGGTTCGGCAGTGAGATATGTGCCCTAGTCTCTTTGGGATAGATCATCCAGGTTAATCAACGACATTCACCGTATACGTTAGTGTTCAGGATCCAACACACTCAGAAGGATTACTGATTTGCAGGTTCACATTTTGCAGCTGGGGATTTAGCTGGATACCCCAAAGTATTCACTGGGTCTCTGATTTGTAGCTTATCTTCCGCATGTCAGCTTCTTCTTCTATAGCAGGGTTATTCCATTGCATTGTGTGGTTCCTAGTTCTCCGTTTGCTCATTCTGAGGAGCTATCAGCAGATCAGAGGGATTTGAGGCCGTGAGCACCAAACTGCCAGTTCAATTCGCTAGGGCACTTAGAGAGGTCTAATCTTCCTCATGCTCCAGCCATTCTCTTCAGGAGGGGAAGACCATCGGCTCTGCAAAGTTTCGAGGGTATCTGACCTCTCCTCCTACGAAAACGTCACCTTCAGTCTGGAGGGTGCTTACGGTACTGCAGGGTGGTAACACTGGAGGAAAGTAGCACTACTAGCCCACCTATCCGGATCTTTATGCATGCAGCTATCTCTGGAGTCATTATCAGCCGGGATATCAGTGGTAAGTGTTAATTTCTCTCTGCAAAACCCTAACCCTAATTTAGCTACATTTTAGGGCATTTTTGCATGGCAAGTTTGCATGCACAACTATTTCGCATTTTTGTATAAAATTGAGTGTGAGTCAGCACTACAATAGAACATTAGAGAATATCAGTATTTGGGATATTACAGTGGTATCAGAGCATATTCTTGGCCAGCTGTGGGCATGCAAAAGTGTAAATGAATTCAGAATATTCATACAACATTACTTATCGGAGACAGAGGTTTAGAAACAGTGATAGAGGAGAAGAGGAGCTAGAGGACATAGAGTTGGGGACATAGAGTATCATTTTAGAAAGGGCAAAGAAACAATGGTCGATGATGATAAAATAACTTTCAATAGTCTCATATCAGCCATAAAAGAACTCACCACTGGGCAAAACGAAATGATGAGTACCTTCAGGCAAATGATAGAGAAAAATGGGCCCACTCCACACAGTCCCTTGTTTCCCAATAGTGATAGGGTATCCAACAGTAGTAGTGGAGAGCACTTACATACCAACATGCAGAGCCATCCCCATATATACAACAAGCCTTCCCGACCTACCATGCCTAAATTCTTAGATAGTCCAGTTGCAGTGCCTCTAGCACAAGTAGAACCAAAAGAATCTACGAGTGCCTATCTAAGAGAGTATAGAGCTTTAGGAGATGACTTCCATTCAGCCATGACCTTCACTGACTTTTGCCACTTTAAAAGTAAGAACAAACTCAGAGCTTACAATAGGCCATTCACCCAGAACTATGAGTTATAGCGGATCGTAGGGAAACTGACTATCCCTAACTTTGAGGGTACTCGGGGTGGCCCAGCCTGGAATTGGGTGTAGAAGTTGGATACATGCTTCTAGCTCAACCCCATGATTGCGACAAATGCCATTAAGTTGGCTACTTTGCATTTGGATGGAGAAGCCCATGAGTGGTGGTACCATGGGTTAGTGACACTGGGTCACAATACCATCACATTGTACCCAGATTTTACATAGTGGCTCATTGATCGGTTAGATTGGAAGGACCCTGAGGTACACTTTAGAGAGCTGGCACAACTCAAGCAGACATGTAGTGTAGATTCATTTATTTCAGAGTTTTAGAGGATAGCAGTACATGATGAGGATGTGCATGAGGAGATAGCATTAGAGCCATCTTGTGAGTCTAGCGACACAAGCACATTCGCTAGTCGGATTGTGGACAAGCTGTGTGATGAGTTAGAGTTGGTACACTCTTCATCACCTACAGCAGGGGCCCAGATAGTTATGACAAGCGAAATACATGAGGTACAACGCAATGAGCACAGCAGTCGAGACAGTGAGCAGTCACACATGGAGGTTAGGGAGAGTTTATATAGTCATGAGATAGAGCTTCCAGATGATAGTCACCGAAAGAAGATTGAACGTGTTAAAGAAAGCATTCTAGCACTGAAAGAGAGGACCAAGATACTTCGGAACACCATATTACAATGAGATGTTGAGCTTACAGCTCTTTGAGTTGTATGTGTCGAGTTAGCGGTCAGGATTTCTAGTATTAAAGAGTAGTTGGATTACTTGATGGGGCAGCAGAAGAAACATACTATTGCATTTCAAAACAGTCTTCTTCAGGAGTACATAGAGAAGGCTTGTGGTAGCTTGAGTCCACATTTGCATAATGGCGAATGTTTTTTACAGGTTGGCCAGGATCGAGAAATTGGGCAGCAGTATATGAGCATTCCAGTTGAAATCAGAAGGGCAAAATGTTAGCTTGGTAAGATTATTCCTTGTGATGGTGCTTATGGACAAGGTCCTTTTCGGGGGTTGGATTGGAGAGAGATAAAGAGTTGGTGTCCTATTGAGTGGGCGATTCTTGGGAAGACATTCCTAGCCAAGGGTATAGTCCCACAAGAGCCTTTAGATATTTGGGATGAAAGATGCACAAGTTTGCATTGGGATCCAGGTGGGAGACCTTATGAGGGATGGATACAGTGTTTACTGATGGCGTTGCTTGGGAGTCCACACGATGCTCCTTGTGTCGATACTACGCAGGGTAGCGGTGGATGCATTTTGACTTCTCCAATTCTCAGATTTATTTGGGACCCTGGTATTGTAGTGACTGGCAGTTTAGTGATTGCTAGAGGATGTATTGGTTTTCTTTCTATATTCATGTGGCAATGTGTTTATTTGGTGTTCTTGTTTCTTTAGATGTTTAAAAAATTGAAAAAAAATGAATATTTTTGTATTTTTTAAGTTTGCCGATTTTTTCCTGTTGTTTGCCGATGTTTTGTCGAGATATCCCGAAACGATGTTTCTTGGACCCGATTTTTTCGCCGCGCCGATGTTTGCAACAATGGTTTTTCTTGGTCTGAATATCTCGTCTTTAAACTCCTTTTGAAGATTCTGTAAGTTGATTGTCGTTTGTAATCTTATATTTTCATTTTGACAATAAACTAATTCATCTTCCAATTTTTTTATTTGAATATATGAACCATAAGTCATGGTTATGACTTGTATTCTTATGAAAGTGTTAGATTCTCCTTGATTATGCTGCTTCATCTACAATTTGGTCTTCAACTTTTTCCACTGTAAATGGTCCCCCTTTGACCTGGCTCTTTTGTCGATAATTTGTCTTTGACTCCTTTGATAAGAGGTAGAATGAAGGGCGTAATAACCCCTAATGTAGTTCCCTTGGAAGGAATTCTTCTTTTAACTTTGACATCTTCTTTTCTTAAAACTTCTTAGTGGATTGTGTGTAGATTGGGTGGTTGGGAAGAAGGAATGTTACCCTCCCCACCCAAGTTCAAATCTTGGGGATCAACTTTTATAAAAAAGAAATATTAAGCCTTGGGACTCACCCTTATAATATATTTTCTTAAATAGACTTGTAAGGCACTTTAATCTTTGTCAATCTAAAAATATGATTGATTCTTCACTCTATAATTTAATTCTTTTTTCTTTATCATAAAATCTGTTTTTATTAATGTAATGGTTTAAAAAAAAACAAGTGTGGTTTCATAATACAATGGGTTGTTTTTTTTTCTCAACTTTCTTCTTCTTCTTTTTACTTTTTTGATTCCATGACTTGTTTATAAAACCACGTGTGTTTTTTATAAACCTTATGTTGGTTTTTTTCCTTCTTCTTTTTATTGTTTCACCTCTTCTATTTTCCTTCTTGGTTAAAGGCCACAATTTTAGGGAAACCCTAGGATAATGGTTAAAAACCAAATTACACAAGGTGTAAATAATGGCCAAGGGACGGATCACTCTGATACCAATGTAATATCTGTATCCGGATATTCTCGAAAGCTATCTCAATTGAATAGTCCAATAGAAAATAGTTCCATGTTGGATAATTATATAAGAGTAAATATGAATATGAATGATGATTTACACGAGAAATGATACTTGTATATATACCCATGCAAGTGTTTCCTTGGTGATGAGACGCCACCTTTCATAAGGTGCCTCTTCATTTACCTTTTCATTTAATTATTTAATTAATTTATCAATATTATTAATATTTATTAATGCATATATATAGTTTGTTCATTACAGAGACATTTAAATTTGAAACAAAATGAAGTTTACTTGACATTTTGATCTTCCTGTCCTAAACAACCATGTCAAAGCCAAATGTGCTAGCGACCATCTTGTATATTTCCATTTCTTTAGAAACCTCTGCATGTTGTTACAGACTTGGCACCATCCTTTGAACAACATGGGATGAGTTTGTCCATAACCTCAACATCAAATCTTAAACCATAGGAGTATGGGAATGTGGGGTTGACGTAGATTCTTGCAGCATGAGTGGGGGGTGTTACTGGGAAAACTAGCAGGGCTAGTGCACAATAAGCATATGCATGGACTTGTGACCCAATGCCACCTTGATCACACATCTTTAACTTCTTTGGAGAGACTTCTCCTCCAAGGGGAGAGCCCTTATCTGTCTGCCTGTTAAGATTGACACCAAATACCTTTCACAACCTCATGCATAGATCAGTGCCCTATGGAGTCATGTAGAGACTGAAGAAGACATATCAAAGTACAATCTCGAGGTAGGCAACATCAATGTATATGATATGCAAGGCATAAGTGCAAAGGCACGATAAGTCAAGATGCAATATGTGAATCAATTATGTATTAGCTATTATTCCTTACTTATCGTTAGGTATTGACAATTATTAAGCATTCATGGTGGAGCACATTAACTATATCAGCACATCACATTCCACCCTTTTTGGTATGTCATGAAACAATTGCACTTTAGTATTCCCAATATGACAGTGTTCATAACATTATCCAAAACAACCCAATAGCATTTACAGTCTCATTAAGAATACATTAGCACAAGTGGACAGTCCACTTTTGTATCAGCAATCATTAGCAAATTATTAACATTCTCATAAGTGCATATCAGCATCTAGTAGATCATTTATATGACAGTATACAGTATGATAGTTAGAACAGTATAGAAGCAGTTTAGAGTTTATAAAACGGTTGTTAAGGCATTTAACATCAATAGTAATCACAATTAGATTCAATATTCATATTATAATTAATAACGTCCCATTGAAGCCTCAACCTATCATTTGAATTAACCCTTTTAACTTGTTTTGCAGATCTGGTTTGATGGACAGCAGGGAGAAGGCTTGAATGGCCCCTTTGGGAGATGATTTAGGAGGTTCGCTTGGGTGTAAAGGAGATGCTAGAGGGGAGAAGAACCCAAGGGAGAGGAGCGCTGGGCTTAAGGAGGAGAGGAAGGCACTGATTTTAGGTCTGTCATATAGCAACAAAGAGTAGGTTTTGGGGTAATACCCTAGAGGGAACCTTAAAGGCTCGTACTAAGGGTAGGAAGGAGGCTTAGGGGAAGGGCGAGGTAAATCTAGGGAGCGCTGGGGTTTAAAGGGGTGGTTAGGGACTTACGGTAGGTGAAGGGTAGGTCTGCAAAAAACGGTAGTGTGCAATTGTTTGACAGTGAGCAGAGATGGAGAGGACGAGGGCTAGAGAGGAAGGAAAGAGGGATGCCGAGGGTATAGGAGGGAGGAAAGAGGAAGGCCACAGCCTTAAGGCTGCAAATTTAACAAATTGTTTTTTTTAAATTTAAAAATAATTTACAAACTACCTAGGTTTCGAAGAAATAAATTGTAGACCTAAATTATCTTGGTTCTACCATGCAAAATGCAATAGCTACACATAAAAATGCAAGGGTTTGATAGAGAGAGAAATTTTAATAAGACAAGGGCTTTTGATGGATGTAACCCTAACCCTAGGCCTTGAGGAGAGGTAGATAGCCTTCCTCTTAGAGTAACTTCTCATTGTCTACTAAGCTAGGGCTTCTTATAACAACCTCTAGGGTTCGTTATAGGAGCCTAATCTAGGGCGAAATTGGAGATCCAAGGCCAAACTTGGGAAAACCTCCTCCAGTGAGTGTTCTCCACCATGCAAAGAAGATAGAAGGCAAACAAAAATGCCTTATTAAAAAAAATGCAGCTCAATGGCCACCATTTAATCATTCAAGAAACAAGAATTCACTTACCTTCATCAAGCAAGACAAACTTGACTTACTTGAGCTTTGTGTTATTCCAGCAATTCCTAGCATCCACCATGCATGAGCAAGGCCTTAGCAAACATCCAAAATTTAATCCACAAGAGCAAGAAGAAGATTCCCCAAGAGGTGCGCACCACCTTCCAAAAGACTATCTATGGTAAAAGAGAAACATAATGATTTATCCCATGAGTTATATTTTACAAATGAAGTGAGGAGGGCTTATTTATAGCCTCTCACGCTCACTTTTTACAATTATCTAGGCCGACATGCCAATAAAATGTCAATGTAAAAATACAACATAAGGTAATATAAAATAATATAAAACATGAGTAACTTGGGGCATTTTCCCCCTAAGTTACCAAAACTAATGAACATGACTGAAACTGAAGAGATGGCTTCACTCTAAAAGATGGAGTGAGCAGGGGGGATGTCATGCCCCATCTAACCCTAGTAATGCTGATAAACCCTCAACACCCCCCCTCAAACAAGCATGACAACTTGGAGGTTATGAGGATGCCATCACTGAGAAGGCCCCAAGGAGAGAGGGCACTGTGCTGGAAAGAGGCCAGGAGGGGTGCCTGGAGGTGATTGAAAGAGGAGGCAAGTGCCTCTGAGTGGAACGCTGTCACTTGTGTAGAAATCAAGTAGGGGGTCATGTGACCTAGTGACCTGCCCCTAGGAGCCTCAGACACCAACCCCAGGGTTAAAAACCCCAACAAAGCGTAGTCAACAATGCCATTAAGCCATAGTACTCCTAAAGAAAAAATCAAGGGGTCCGACCATAACCATCCCTTAGAAAATGTATAGAACACCCCCATCCTGGGCCTGAAGAAGAGAAAAATGACCCCTCTCCCTGGGCAGACATCTGAATTGAGCTGGTACAAGTACAACGTAACAAGGGGAAGGAGTGTATTTTTCCATTGATCATCAACTACCCTCCATATCAATAACCAGTTTTCATATCCTTCATTGCCCTTGTTCTCATAATGGGCATGGATGAATTTTTCAGCCTTATCCATGGCCTCATACATGTAGCCCATTGCGGGCTTGTTTCCATTAACTAAGCAAAGAGCCTTTACCAAAGGCTTGCTAATGGCACACACCTCCTTCATTTCCTCCCAAAAACACTCTAGGTATGACCATAGTTTTAAAAATCGGTCTGATCGGTTTCGGAACCGGTCGGTTCACCGGTTTGGTACCAAACCGGTTCAAACCGGCAGGTAAACCGGATTGGTGACCGGTTAGTTACTGAACCGGCTGGTTGGTAACCAAACCGGTTCGGTTCAGTAACTAACCGGTCTGACCGGCCGGTTTCGAAACTGGCCAGGCCGGTTACGGGCAACTTCTATTTTTTTTTGTTTTTTAAGTTTCATATTGTTTTTATTTATTTTTGTTTATATTTTTACTAACCTATCTACCTAACCTATCCCTAACCTAAACTAGTCCCCACCCAACCCAACTACCCAACCCAACTACAAATATAAACTAGTATCGGTCCACTTAATAATATCCTATTATTTCTTGTCACATGTGTTTGCTGCTTGAGACTTGAATAAGTGCTTAGTGGATAGAGCAGCGAGCTGAGAGGAGTTGGCAGTGGCAGTGGGAAGTGCCGAGTTGGGTGGACTCGGTGGACAGTGGACAGTAGCAGTGCTCACTGCTGAGTTGGGTCACGGGTGGACAGTGCTGGAGTGTGGACAACAAAGTGCTGAAGCCTGATAGTTGGGTCACGGGTGGACAGTTTATCATTTTTAAGATTGTAGTGTGCACTTGCAGAGGGCAGTCTTCATTGTTCAATACTCATTATCAATTTATCATGGATTATAATCTTGAAAATGTTGTTTTTCTTTAAAATTTAAATATTTGATGTATTTTTTAGCAAACCGATTCATTAAATTCAAATCGGCCGATTTATGACCGATTCATTACCGATTCCGATTCCGATTCCGAGTTGACCCTCGACCGATTCCGAGTCCGATTCCATTTTTTAAAACTATGGGTATGACACCAACCTAGATATGGCCCACAATCTGGTTTAATGCTAAATAATAAAGCATGCCACTCATCTCAAAGGATCATTCTCTTCACCTCCCGCATAGAAATCAGGGGAGACTGAAGATAAATGAAGTTGGTAGCTGAACATGTGATTGTAGGATGCACCAACTCGTTATTTGTGAATCGTCTCATCAAGCTAAGCACAAATGCATGATTATATATAAATTTTGTGATGCTCTTAGCCGATTTAGTGATATCCTTGATATAAGCATTTTTTTCCATATCCTTTAAAATAAAATCAATGCAATGGGTGGCACACATAGTCCAAACAAGGTCATATACCTTAGTGTAAGCAACTTGCATACAACCACATAGTTAGTAGCGTTATCCATGAGGAATTGGGCAACGTTCTACAAACCTATCTCTTGGATGAGCCCATCCAAGAACTCACATAATAATGCCACATCTTTAACATGTGCGGATTCATCAACATATTTAATAAACATTGTACCCCTTGGGCAATTCACCAAGAAATTAAGAAGGGTTCTATCCTTTTGATTAGTCCAACCATTTTTTATCATAGTGCATCTAGTGACTTCCCATGATTCCTTAAGCTACTTCAATCTGCGAGTGCAGTTGAGCTTTTCATTTTGATGGATAGGCCCTCTCAAGTCGTCATAGGTAGGGGCCTTGTACCCTGTACCATAATAGCAACAACATTAAACATAGATTAGTAGAACGATTTGTTCTTGGCAATGTTGAAAGAAATTCCACTCCATAGAAAACATCTTACCCACAAGCTTGTCTATTTCTTGCTTGTCCTTTATTTTAACCACTAACCCAATAGAAGGTTGTGCACCAACTGAGGTTGTCAGATCAAAGAAAGGTGAGTTGTTGAGGGCATTGTGGAAGGTGAGGCTGAGAAGAAGTTCTCACTTCTTGCCACCCTAGATCTTGCAACTCTTGCAAGTTCAAGTCTCACAACTTCCCTCTCATCTTTCCTTTTACACATATCCATAAGTGATTGATTGGCAATATGAATGATTTCCATGGTTGAATCTGGACAAATTCCCTCATGATGCTTTGGAATTTGTGCAAGGTGGTATTTCAGCCGGCTGATACCCCCGGTAATTTCCTTCCCACACAACTTACAATTCAACTTTTGTCGATTATCTGTACTCCCAAATAGGGTCTAAAGGTTTAATTATCAGAAAATGCTGAAATCTATGGGAAAAAATGGAAATAAAGATACAAAATACAAGAACGCTGTATATAAAAAAACTAGATCTAAATAAATTTTAAAATGGTAGATCTTCCATTAAAAATCGGTAAGAAGAGGGAAAGCTAAAGGCCGTTGCAAAACCTTTAAAAAATTAAAAAGAACAATAAAAAACCATGTTAAAATTGTTATTCATACCTGCAAATACGGAAACAGTTGACGGGAATCAACCCTACTCCACAATAAATAGTTGATGGCAAATGCAAACACTATTCCACTCTTTAACTTGAAGAAAAATGGTGGAGACCTCCTTTGCTCTCAAACCACTTCGGTCCATTTGAAAACGAGTTGAAAAAATGTCAAATTTCCGGTTTTATAATGGACTGTCGGCGGGCTTGGCAAATTTTCCTTTGACTAGAATATATTGTGATTTTTTCCAGATCATAAAAGTTGCTATTTTTTGAAGCAACATTTCCACTGGCTGGAATATTTCACGAATACCACGATAATATCATGATATTTGCAACACTGTTTTATGTCCATGATTAGTTAGGTGCAAAGCATTATGCATGTGTGTGCAAGAGCAGGTTTTATATGTACTTTATATATACTCAATCCTTTAGGTAAATGTTTTTAAGCATTAAGTCAGAAGCATCATTCAATTCATTTAAAAAAAATTCATAAGAGATGCAAAGATTGCAAGTACTATTTTCTTCACTCTGTATTTCTACAATTCTTGAGTCCATTAAAATGTCTTCTGGCTGTCATTTAGACTTTCCCTTGACAGAGGTTCCAATCAAGAGATGATGAAAGTCAATTCTTACATAGGTTTAGGTTTTGAACTCTTCTATGGTTTATTTTTGTGAACTATTGCTCAATATGCCAATACCTTCTACTTTTATTTTGATTCGAGTTTTGGCCATGTTTTTTGTCTGCTCAGATAGTTATTGTAGTCTTTACTTAAAACGGACATGACCAAGTTAATGACTTTTTATTGTTTATTGTGGGAGCAAGAGTTCCAAAGATTTTAGAAGGTTTTTAACTTGGTATAAAAGTTATGTACTACACTTGTTTGTGTTGTGACACCCTTGTATTGGAGCATTTCATTTTCATGAACTTGTTTTAAGCAACTATTTCATTTTTCAGAGCCATGAGGAAAAAGCATGGAAAAACAAATGTCAAATATGAGATGGACATTATTTACCCCAAGACAGCATAAATTTTTTTTTTCAGAGGAAAAAAGCCTGTCCTTGTTATTCATGAAGAATCAAAGGGCATTTGAGATGCTATTCCAATTGTTAAATTTGAGCATATAGATCTGTAGACAAACACACAACTCACAAAGAAGATCTCACAATTTACTCAGCCATTGAAGAATGAAACAGTGCAAAAGGTTTGCAGCTGTGAATGCTTTCATTAATCAAAAAAGTAATCCAGATAATAATTACAATGATGTAAAATGGCTTTAATAGCCACAAGCAATTCGAATCCACATGAGGAAGTTCGAATTGATGACTCTACTTGACTGTAGGTAACCAAGACATGTCTAAATCACAATTGGAGTTCTAAAAACACAACCAATTGTTACATTTAGTATTAAATAATGGTTAACTGGCTGTGGTAGGTGAGAAAAGCGCCCCACATGTGTGCAATTAATTAAACCATTATTTAACTGAATGTAACTGACTCCTAACTTGGCTTGACTAGTCATCGACTG
>LPNX011060190.1:1064004-1141317 GCA_001517045.1 Pseudotsuga menziesii | reverse complement strand
ACAAGCAATTCGAATCCACATGAGGAAGTTCGAATTGATGACTCTACTTGACTGTAGGTAACCAAGACATGTCTAAATCACAATTGGAGTTCTAAAAACACAACAACTGTTACATTTAGTATTAAATAATGGTTAACTGACTATGGTAGGTGAGAAAAGCGCCCCACATGTGTGCAATTAATTAAACCATTATTTAACTGAATGTTACTGACTCCTAACTTGGCTTGACTAGTCATCAACTGAAGTTAAGGACCCAATAGTTAACTGTCCTTGTCTAAATCATAACCGGAGTTCTAAAACACAACCAACTGTTACATTTAGTATTAAATAATGGTTAACTGACTGTGGTAGGTGAGAAAAACGCCCCACATATGTGCAATTAATTAAACCATTATTTAACTGAATGTAGAGAGCTAGAACTGAATGTAACTGACTCCTGACTTGGCTTGACTAGTCATTAATGGAAGTGAACTGACCTTGTTTGGTTTCGGCACTCCTAGTTGCTTCCTAAATTGTAGGGATTGATCTAGGAGACTCCTAAACTTATGCAATCAAGTGCAATAAGTGACAGTGAGCCTCAATTTGTGTTCCCCACACTTAAGTAACTGAAACATGTGCCCCAATTAGGTCAAGTTTAACCAATGGTGCTAATGACTATAAATAGACTGGATGGACTCTCGATTTAGACATGACTCTCGATTTAGACATATGACCAAATTTGGACAAGGGAGGATTAATAATCCTAACACCAATAGATGGATTACATTCCTGAAGTGGGTTCAGTAAGAGTTACTTCAAAGATACTTCAATCTATAATGTGCCATATACACAACACAACCAGTTGCGTCAGGGACAAGGACTACATCCACATACAGTTCCCATCAGTAAGGTTGCCACTCAACCATATCTATCGTGGATACAAGAATTTAAGAACTGTAGTCTAAAAGAGTCTGCTCCAAATGTCTATACTGGGCACTTCAAAGAATCCAACACCAAACTCAAAAGAGTTCAATCATGTCACGAGGGACCAAATGGCCATCAAAAAATTTCTGAGTATTCACCTGTTCCGGGAGCCAAAGTGAGGGCTCTTTTAGAGAGTCTGTCTACAAGTTGGTTGTACTCACGATAGATATGGCAAAAAGACAGCTCGTGAAAGCAGGAGCTTAGCTTTCTAATATCCCTACACTAGTGGTGAAGATCAGGTGGTGAAAGAGATGCAATACCATTTGCCCAATTAATGATGACTAATGAGTCACCAAGTACATTGAGCATGGGTATCCCCATCATTTGGGTAGTATGTAGAAGGGCCCAAAGTCCGATAAGTTCTACTTTTGTGTTGGTGCCCATTCCTGTCCCCAACTCAAACTCGAAGGTATGTGTTTGGCTCAAGAGAAGACAAAAGCCAACCCCTCCGATACCTTTGGCAGAAGCCCCATCAAAGAAGCCATAGGGGTAATTGATGACAGGGCCCAGTCCCACAATTCTAGCCTTCTTTACTTTGGTGTCCAATGGGCAATAGAGCTGTGAGAAGTAATTTATCCGACTCATAATGCTGGTAAGAGAAATAAATTTCCCTTCAAAAATAGCAGAATTTCTAGCTTTCCAAACAATCCACATGGCTAGGAATGGGAGGTAATAGAAAGCCGATTTCTTTGAGAAATACACAGTCCAACTCTTCAGAAACGAGCTGAGATCATTTGCAAGTAAGGAAGGATAGATATGGTACTGTTCCTGTAAGAGAGTAAAGACATTCTTCCAAACCGCACAATGGAAGAAGAGGTGCTGTACATAGTCAGCTGCCACAGAGCATAGTGCACAAATCCCAAGACCAAACCAACCACGCCTCTGGAGATTATCCCATGTAGAGATCTTGTTCTGTAAGACCAACCAAATAAAACATACAATCTTCCTGGGGAGAGGTCCATCCCATAATTTTGTAAGGAAACTGCTATCAGCCTGAGGAGAGAAATGAAGGACAATGCATTCATATGCCAATTTAGCAGTAATAGAACCATCATGTTTATTATATTCCCAAAGAAGAGAGTCAGGCTGAGCATCAAGCCGAATACCTCCAACTTCCAGGCTTCTCGTGAAAGTATCCCAAATCAATATCCAGTCACCAACAACACCGAGATCCTCAACAGTGTACCAATACCTGTGCGCTCCAGGCAGGATATTATGTGCCTGTGACAGCGAGGTAATATCAAGATCCTCCAGATATTCTTTAAACTTGACAGGGAAAGTAATAAATTCCTGAACCCCAATAATGGGATCAGTCCCAATAAGAACATTTTTGCCACAGCCCACCTGCCAGGCTAAACTTTTTTCGAGCCATGGGAGAGTCAATATGAACCCCTTCTAGAAGACCGATACACCCCGAAGGTTGAAATGCTTGCCTTTGAGCCAAGTCTCCACAGAGTGCTTCTTGAGGTATTTATTGACCACAACATCATGCCAAAGACCATGTTTCTGTAAGACCGACCAAAAGTTCTTCAGTCTAAGGGCTAAGCTGAACCAATGTAAGTTCTTAATACCCCAACCTCCATTCGCATACGGCAAGGAGAGACCCTTCCAGTCCGACAAATGGTATCGATGATGGTTATTAGAGGACCCCCAGAGAAATGAAACGGTAATGCTTCACAACTTATTCAGAACAGAAACAGGAATAGGTGCGAGACCAAACCAATACACCGGGATGGAAGATAAAACAGCTTGTATGAGAGTTAATCTTCCACCCATGGAAAGAAAGTTTTGTGCCCAATGGGAAATTTTTCTTTCATAGCGTTGAATCAGCCACTTCCAGTCAATGACACGATATCCCAGGGGTTGAAGGAAGTAGCCAAGGTATTTAAATCCCGAGGTGATGTGCTCCATTTTGTATGGTAGGACCCGGCCTATATCCAATCTGATATCTTCTGCCACATTATTGTACAGGAAACTCGATTTATCTAGACTGATGATCATCCCCGATGCTTTACAAAATTTGCTAAGTAAAACATCAAAAGCCATCCAATCTGTAAGAGTACCCGAGCCTAGCAGTATAACATCATCAACGAAAAGGAGATGAGTTAGTGCTAGGGATGTTGAAATATGTGTACATTTAATGAGACCGCGTGCCCTAGCATCCGCAATCATTAGGCTGAGACCTTCAATAACCAGTATGAAGAGTAGCGGAGACAGAGGGCAACCCTGTCTGATGCCACGAGAGGCAGAAAAGAATTGTGAGGGAATTCCATTAATAAGCACAGCAAAATTTGCTGATGTCAAACAGCCCATGATCCAGTTAACAGCCTGAAGAGGAGCCCCAATCTGTATGAGAATGAGACGAATGTAATTTGCAAGTTATATATTGCCATGGACTCAATATTGGTTCTAATTTAAACTCTGTCTCATTTATTCTTGGAAGCTTCGAAAATATGCACTGTTGCATTTAAGATTACTAGTATTTATCAGTAACCAAGTCTGCTCGGAAAAGTTTTGCTTATGAAACTAATACCTAAGCTTTATTGGCTACTCTATACGAGCATGGATATACGGCAGAGGGGAAACATAATTATTTATAGTATTATATATTGTCAAAAATATTGATTATGCCATAAGAAATAAGGTGTATTTCTTCACTGGAACGAACTTTTCATCTAGTAATGGAAGCATGTTAGATTATGATTTAATGCTAATTTAGAATCAAGTTGAAAAAGAGGGCGATGTATTTAATATTTATATGTTTTATTTCCAAGTGGATGGTATAATATGTAGTGTGCTAAAGATACTTTAACAAGTTGTCTACTAGTGTTAAAACATTGGAATTTTCAGTAATTGTACTTCGCTTTTTTCTAGCCACGTGGATACAATTTAAAAAGTGAAAAACAGCTGGATGCTTGCTTCTGTCTTGCAGAGGAATTATTCTTGTTTATTGTGCATGCCATCATTGGAATTGTTAGAATGTTTTTAATTCTTCGATTTAGCAAATTTATTGAATATTTCGTAAGCATCAACATTTTATGATTGCAGGAAATATTTGCCTGGTCGATAATTCTTGCGAGACACATCTACGGCGACTCTTTACAGACAAAGCACATAATATGTGCATAAATTTTATTTAGATAGACTGATGAGATACATTGCTTCCTGTATTATGGAAGTCATCAAAAAAGATTTTCCTTACGATTAAAAATTCCAGGAAAATGGTAGAATTTGACATCAAATGCCAAAAATCCTATCTGAAATTGAAACTATCTCAATCCTCACGGATTGTTGCCCTTTATAGAAAGGGCAATCCGGTTAACATATGATTTCTATTAAGTCAGTTTAGCTGTAGAACTATTAGATATCTATTATGTCCATGTTCCGAGGTGGGACTAGTTTTTGATTGTTTATGAAAGGTAAAGTTGCTGTAAGAGAGTTGATTTAACTATGTCCAAACTCAAAAGTTAGGCTTGTAGAACACGTGCATGTATTAGAACTATTGAAGTTCGTCAAGATACATAATGGAAATTTCACTATCTTTTCTGAGTTTGTCCAAACATATTTATCTGCTTCAATGTAGGACCAATCTGCGAGTTACAACTAAAACTTTGTCTGCAACTCTAGTGTAACTTGAAAAGGACCTAGTCAACTTCTCAACACTTTCAGAGGGAGAACGTATTTGTAACAAACCCAACCAATGGACTGGCTAATTGACAGACTGATCCGTAAATTGTAATTGATCAGCCTATTCAATTTACCAACACAGACCCAAAATTAATGTTTAGTGGAACTTTGTCTTCTGTGTTTGTTTCTAATGTGAAATTAATTAGTGACTGTAAATTCGAAATGCAAATACTCAAAACCTGGAAATACAATCACACATAGTAGGACAACTATTTATTTTAGAGAAATCAATGGGAAAATGTAACAATAAAAAATTGTTTCTACCTGAATAACCAATGTAAATAGCACATATACTCCATGAATATATATATATATATATATATATATATATATATATATATAAAATCTAAGTTGCATGAAACGTGGAAAAGTTTCTGAGTTTCCGAAATGGGGACGCCTAGAAATGTGACCCCCCCAAAATGGGTACGCCGGGGGAAACGTCGTGTATATATATATAAATACCTCATTGTTTTGTAAAAAAATGAGAATGAGACAAATAAACAATAATTGAGAAGAAAAAGACATCTTTATTAAATGAACCTTTATCAGATGAGGCTTTACATCCAAAATTAGCCTTTATAGATGAGGCTTTACATCCAAAATTAGCCTTTTTAAGTTTATACTTGAGGCTACATATACACCTCATAAACATCATAAAAAATAGAACAAGAGGCTTGTCCTACAGCAGTGGAGCGTGGAGTTGAAGAGTCAATCCCACTTCTGCTTGCACCACTAGTACCAACATTAATATCGAGAGCAGCAAGAGAGAACTCCAAGTCTAGGTTTTCTGCCTCAACATCCCATTCTTTATGAGGGCCACTTGTATATTCTTCACCCCTACGAGACACAAGGCGTAGTTTTGAATGCACATATACAAGATCCTCAGCCTTCTGTGATCCCAGCTTGTTTCGTTTCATAGAATGAATAAAACCATAAGTGCTCCAATTTCTTTCTGCTGCTGAAGAGCTTGCCACTTGTGATAGGATACGAGTGGCAAGGATTTGCAAATGCACACTATTTGCCCCATGACAAGTCCACCATTTAAGTGGGTTCATACTGCCCCTCTCATCCATAGCTGACATGTCTCCAAAATCCTCCAATCCAGAAGCAAAACAAGCAAATTCTTCCCTCACTTCAGTTTGTAAAGAAGCCGGAAACAACCTTTGGAAGGCTTTCTTCACCCCAATTGCCACCTCCTTGTCCTGATATGGGGCCTTCCTCTTCCCATTGCTTTGAGCAATGAGGTCAATATCATAAAAGTGTGGCGTAAGAGCATGTGCCAAAGTGTGTAATGGAGTGTTAAATCCATTTCACCTGGTAACACTGATGCTTCTCACCTGCTCTGCAAAATCAACATCAACAAAAAGTAGAGTTGGAGCTTCCTGCGTAATAATTTCCACGGTTTTTTCAACCATGCTATCCATGCCCCCATAAACCTCTCCTAGGAAAGGTCTATCCGTGTTTGCTTCTTGAAGAAGATCAAATGCAGACAATGTGAATTTGAGCAAGAAGTCTATCTTGCTCCACCAATCCTCATTAGTCAACAACCTGCGCACAAAATTTTCCCTCTTCGAATCTGCTTGTCTCCACTTTGCCCAAGTTGGGGCTGGTTGGTGATGAATTTTATGATCTCTCTTGCTTTCCCTGTGATCTGCTTAACCCATGCAGTTTTATGCTCAATCTCTTCTTAGATCAGATTTATGTTATGGACAATGCAAGAAGTCCAAAATATATGATTGTACCTGCTCTCAATAATCAATCCTTGCAAAATGGTGCATTATCTGTGATAACTTGCACCACTTTATCTGGTCCAACTTGCTCAATAGCAGAAATCAAAACATCAGCTATAAAGTGGGAGTCTTTTAGTTCACCAAAACAATCTTCTGCTCTCAAAAGCATTGCTCCTGCAGGTGAAGATGTTGATCAATGGCCTACGCCTTGTATCAGTCCATGCATCTGAAATAATGGACACGCCTGAGTTGGCCCATGAGTTTTGGATAGGTCTTAAAAACATCCTTAATAAGCAACCTCTATTTCTTGAGCAAGGCTGTTCTAATTTTTCATAGTTTGGCCCTTTGAAACCTTGAGGGGTTGTGTTAATTGCCCTCACCATATCTTGGGAATAAGGGGATTGGACCACATTAAATGGGATGCCACATGCATAGAGGGCCCTTGTTACTTTGGATTTTGCTTCATCTCTCTCTTGATTGTTGAACATTTTCAACAATCTACTATCATTAACCCCTAAGGTAGAGCTTGCCATCTCATCTTCAAGTTGTGCTGCCCTCCTCTTCCTTACTTCATGGACAATACGTGGCTCACTTGTAGCAGCCAAGCGAGTGTTGCCAATGTCACTCTTTCCAAACTTGCTTCTTTGTTCTTTCAACCGCATAGTATCATTATGCTCTCTATTGAATTTGGCCCTTGCTTCTAGATTTTTGGTATGGCCACAAACATCAACCCCCTTTACCCCTTCATGCAAGATGTGAGCCTTGACTCTTGTGTAAGAGCCTTTGTAGACTTGCCATTGTTGCACAGGTTGCACCTCCATTCCCATGAACCCCCACCAAGAAGTTGCTTGATTTTGGCGACATACTTCCAAAGAGGATAGTACTCTTGTTGCTTGGTTGTTTGAGTATCTCTTGGGGTTGGAGGAGCCATAGTTTGAGAAGCCATGAGACCTGCAAAAAAACAAACAAATAAGCTCAAGACAACTAAGAATTGTACAAAGTTTGTACTACAAACAATAAGCAATCAATCCATAACTGTTCAACTGCTGGAAAAATGTACCTTTTTCCCTTGTGTACGACTGCTTATGGATGCTAGTAACCTTGCAGGCTTACTGCAACGATTGTCTTGGAGTTGGGCCCCTGTACGGCTGCAAGCAAACAAATCCAAACCACAATAAACTAAAATATTAAACCCTGCTGTATGACAACAAATAAAATTCCAACGCACAGTAAAAAAATTAAAACAATATGGAAAACATCTAACACTCACCTTAGCCTCTCTGTTGTATGGATGCAATAAAACTCCACTGTTGTATGACTGCAAGAAAATCGAATGATGTACGGCTGCAAGAAAAATCCAAACCATACTCTCTTCTCGAAACAGTGGTGAATAGTTTAATATGTATGCTTGGTTTTATAGACTTTAGATTAGGTATTTAGATGCTTCTAGATAGTATTTAGGTTAATTAAATAATTAATTAAAAAACCAGCTATGCGTTTGGCCCCAAAGCACCAAAAAAACATTCCGGAAACGTGTCGTACGGAGTCAAAGTGAGTGGAAACGCTGTCGGCCGTATCATACGACGTTTCCAAATCATGAAACGCCGTACGATACAGTTGATGACGTTTCCATGCCATTTCGTACCAGTACCAGCGTTTTGACGAGTTTTCGGCACTGGTATGGCACCAAAATGCGAGTTTTCGACAACTTAGTATATAATTGATAAGTGATGATATTACAATGAGAATGATGCTTGTATAAATACCCATGCAAGGGTTGCCTTGGTGATGAGACGCTACCTTTTATAAGGTGTCTTTTCATTTAGTTATTTATTTATTATTATTATTATTATTATTTATTCATGTTTATTTATATATTTTGTTCATTACATTGCTTCTCCCTTAGAGATGCTTTCTCCTCAAATCATAATTATGGACAAGTTTTATTCGATGTTTCTTGTTCGTAACTCTTTTTTGTGATCATTTGTTTTGGTAGCTACAACGCATGATGAGGTGAGACAATGTGTTCTTTTAAACATTAAGTAAAAATGTTGCGTCATTCATGACGCGGTCCACCTGAGATCTAGCTTCATTGGAATTGTTTGCTGATCGATTGTTTGGAGCTACCGATTTTGTCTTTTCTCTTTGTAGGAATAATACTGGTAATTTTCCTCGTCTTTGTCATTGATCATAACGACTCTTGTGATTGGGATGGCGAAATAGTACTCAAGTCGCTTATGGAGTGTTTATAAGAACTTCAACTTTTGGTGCTTCTAATGATTTTTGTGATTGTTTTTCGGAACCATCTTTTCTTGATGTTTGGAGTGACATGACATATAATCGTTCTTCTGAATTCGGGCATCGACGAGGTTTGTATTGCTTCCCTTTTCTGATGTTTGAATTTGAGCCTTTGATGACTTCTCTATTGCATCAGTCATCGTTTCCTTGTCAATAATTGATCCTTTGCAATCTAGCTTTTGTTGTAAAGATTTATTCTCGTGCTTTAGTTTCCTAACCTATATAAGCCGGTCCTGATTAAGTTTCTTTAAGCGTAAGAGTTCTTCCTTATAGTTTGACTTGTCAACTTCATTTTGATTATCTTGATGTTTGTGGTAGCGCAGGTGGAGAGGGGAAGGAGGGAGGTTGAGGGTCGAAGATGAGCAGATGCAGGAAAACGTGGAGGAGTGAGCCTGTGGAGAGGGCAACCGCGGTTAGAGGAGATGGGCTGCGAAGTGGAGCAGTGCCGCACAACGTGTAGGAGGGCAGCGCATGGACGAGTGCAACAAGGGAGGGGCGAGAGAGCTGGTTGAGGGACGCTATGGGAGAGTGGTTGATCATGAGAGAGTGAATGTCGAGGGCTTAGATGTATGGACACGGGTATGAGCAAAGGTGTGGCAGTTTGGTAGTGTGCAGGTGTAGACAACCCCCAAATGATAATTTGTTTGTACCAAAAATTTGCAGCAGACTGTAATTTTCTTAATTCTAGTTTACTTCGACTTTGTAGAACCGTTCTTTAGAAATCTGATTTTTATTGGTAAAAAATATGAGGCTAGTCAAAGACCCAATTCAGAGAAACTCCTGAATTATCTATTTGGCAAAAAACCAATATCAAGAGAATGCTTAGGAAAGGGCATTGATACCATTGTAACAATAAAAAGTTGTTTCTACCAAATAACCTGTGTAAATAACACATATACTCCACACACACACACACACACACACACACACATATATATATATATGAATAATTGATAAGTGATGATATTACAATGAGAATGATGCTTGTATAAATACCCATGCAAGGGTTGCCTTGGTGAGACGCTAGCTTTTCATAAGGTGTTTTTTCATTTAGTTATTTATTTATTATTATTATTAATATTTATTTATATATTTTGTTCATTAAGGTGTCCAACTTGAAATGGCTTTTTCAACTCTTCATATTAATGATAAAGTAGATACATACATGAGTGACACATTCTCAATCTAGAGATTGTTATATGCTTTTACTCTTCTGTAGCAAACATGGAGATATTTTCCAGTGCCTCAAGTCACGCTTTTGCTTAGAGATTGTTGTGTGCACTATCTAGTTGTCAGACAATTTATGTTCCACAATGGACATGTTTTATCTCCCTTCTTGCCTAGTGGTCTTGGATCAATGCTTTGTTTGTAATCTCTTCTCCTCTTTTCAGAAGCTCTCTGTTCCTCCAAAAGATGAACCTTCCAGGCCATTTCCTTGAACCCCTTTTCTCTTCGTCAACCCATCTATCTATCTTCCTTTCCTCCGGAAGGCCAATCAACAGGTTAAGCTTCAGTGATGTAGGAATTAAATGCTTGCCTACATGGAATTGGCTTGAGCTTGTCCAAGCTTCAATGATGGTAGATTGTAACTGTCAAGATTAGTTCGAGTCCTTGTGAACACTAAGGTGTTTCCTGTAGTTGAGAGGTTTCGTTGATATGGGCCAAGAGGCCACATGTCCTTTCCTCTTCGTCTTGTGGTTTCAGTGACTCGGTATTTTCCATGGGCTCCCCCCCACATCCTTGTGCTCGCTGTTGGCATCACTTTGGATTTCAGGATTTTTAGGAGGGCAATCGTAAAGAGGTGCTTGACAACCCATGTACAATCCTAATTGGACCCTAGCTGATGGTCTGGATCATTTATGGGTTTTAGGGGGTACAAAGTTGGAGGGTTTGGGATCTCCAGAGGACAATTAGGATTGGGCCCTCATGGACAATCTCAACACCTTGGAGAGCTTTGTTTCTCTCCTCGACCATCTCTTAATACTTTGGCCTATGCCCCTCCTCCACATTGCTGACTCTTCAACTATTCCTGGGCCTCCACCTATCCTCATGGATCATGGTTGCATTCTCCATTTCATGTGGGCTCTGCATTCCACATGGGCTCTTCACCTATTTGCATGCCTTTATGTTCCGCCCCTGCATTCAACCTCCAAGTGGCAGAAGTCAATTCCACTTCATTTTTGCTCATTGCATTGTCTCCACCCTTTTGTACTCCACATTACTTGGACAATCTCAACACCTTGGGGAGCTTTGTTTCTCTCTCCTCGACCATCTCTTAATACTTTGGTTGATGCCCCTCCTCCACATTGCTGATTCTTCAACTATTGCTGGGCCTCCACCTATCCTCATGGATCGTGGTTGCATTCTCCATTTCATGTGGGCTCTGCATTCCACATGGGCTCTTCACCTATTTGCACGCCACTATGCTCTGCCCCTGCATTCAACCTCCAAGTGGAAGAAGTCTACTCCACTTCACCTTTACTCATTGCCATAGTCTCCACCCTTTCGCACTCCACATTGCTTGTGCCTTTCATTGGGGTGGAGGTAGATGGTAAAGTGCACATTGCTTGAAGTCTACCCAACATCCTTCCCTGGATATAAGAGCCATCAATTACAAAGCGATTTTGTTTGTTAATGATCTTTTTCAAATCACAAAGCTTATACTTGCAACAAGGAAGATTCTTTGTTGTCCATCTTTTTTTACCTTATGTTCTTTTCAGATCCTAATTTACAATGCTGCAACAAGGAAGATTCCAAGAGTAAATCTATCATGTTCTTCTGTTGCAGATTTTATCGATCTCCAAGAGGTTCAGGGCAAATAGGAGTTGAAGTTGTAATGTTTGCCTAATCCCTTGTTACTTTTGATGATTGAAGGAAATTAGGAGTTGATCATTGAGACTATTTTATAGTAAAACAACTTTAAATAAAGAGACGACTGGTTTATTTCAATCACCAGACTCTTCTAGTTTCTTATGATTGATGTGAAGATTCTTATAATGATGGCTGCCTTCATTTTGTGATGTAATTCAAATCTGAAATTGATTCTTTAGCACGATTTCTTTGTTTATTGTTGCCCTATTAAATCTTAGTGCATGTGAGTTGTTTGAGTTGTTTAATGGTAGTGGGTCGATTTCTTTATTGAGCAACATACATTTTTTATTCTTTTTTTTTCTCTCTTACCTTGTGTTTTCAAGCATTTTTGGATGCCCAATGGATATAGGCATCGACCAATCATAAATACATTTTTTCCATAAGCATTATATATTTTTAATATCACCTTGAGGGCTTAATTGTAAGATCGTTCGAGTGAGTGCTTCATTGAAGATCCAAAGACATTATATGGGGCACCCTCAATCAGAAAAACACTGATTCTAAAGTGTGAGGGATTGCGTTGGTGACAAAGGCACCATCCCTAGACTCCTTTTCAAGGACCCTTGACAAATTGTTGAAGGGGTAGATTTAGGGGATAACAATTTTTGTTGCTGCTGCCAAGGAACAAAGACATGTTTTTTGTGGGCAATAATTCATGTTGTTTGTGTGTGCACGACAAGAGTAAGTTAGCAACAATTCACAAGACTTTGAATAATGTGTGGCGATTCCTTATGGAGGGATCATATTCACTTGGACCATGACATTTAGAATTGGGTACCAAACTTGTAGGCTTTACTGTATTTTACACATCCTAATGCAATCCCTACTAGAAATTGATATCGAAAGTTTCTTCCAAAATTTCAAGGTTATGATATTGAAGTGAAGGAGCATCTTGATTCCCATCACAAATTTGTTAATGACTTGGGTGTTCACCATGACAAGATCTTGATGAAGTTGCTTGCGCAATCATGAGAAGATGCTATAAGAATCTAACTACTTGTGGAATTGCAACATTGGTTGCTTTCAAACAAGCTTTCAAAGATGAATGGCTTGAGATGACAGAGGAACAACTTCATCTAATTTTTATTGCATACTCATTTTCTTTTTGGTGTAGAGTGTGCAAAACTTCTCATAGAAAGGGAGGATGTGGTGTGCTTAAACTTCGAGTAGGTTGCATATATGTTTGAAGAGATTCACGAAGATGAAGAGGATTAAAGCTTAAACCCCGAATTGTTGGTTCTAATGAATTTGTATTGTAATGATGAGAATTTCATAGTGGTGGAGACATTCCTAATGCAAAGGAGGGCATATCATGTTGGTGAGCCATGATGATAAGACACAAGAAGGCCCGTTATCTACTCCTTTGGACTTGGTGATTCATAAAATACAACTTTAACCATCTCTTAGTGGGTGTCCAAGAGAGGTTGCATAATAAAATGCCATTATAGTTTGAAGCACAACCTTTGAATTGAGAAGAAGATGCACTTACCAATGATGAAGTTGTCAGAATGGCCATGATTTTGAGCAACAAGATAAACCTATTGACTTGGTGGCGATATCATGTTCTTTGTTGATTTGTGCTTTTGATTTTGGTTTTCACTGTTGCCTAGGTATAGCGGCGTTGTTGTTCCCAATCATTTGTGGATAGAAGATGTGTTTAAAAGGTCAACTATATTAGTATATACATTCCTAGGTCCTTAAGTTATTTTATTGATGGACAAGATATATGAGCAATAATGTTATTTTTTATTGTATTGAGCATCATTATTGTCTTGCCTGCTACAAAAATACAAGAAAAAATTCCACGGAGTTAATTGATTACATATGTTGGAAACCTAATCCTTAGTGTTAGGCATATTAGTGTATTATTATTTACTATTCACATTTAGGAGAGAAAATGTGTATAATCATTGGGAGTCCAAGAGATACCTTGGAATTTAAAATACAAGGGTCATTCTCACATGTATTTATGTTCACATATCTTAATGAGAAAAACATCTTACACTTATCCATTTGCTTGTGTTTGGCTTTGTGTTAGCCATTTGAGCTTATGCCCTTTTGGGCATCCTAATGGTGGTATCAGAGCACAGGTTTTTTCATATTCCTTGGCCATAATTCCTACGTGCTAAAGGCGTTTTTATTTTTTCTGGCCTGTACCTATCTGCCATATTCTTTGTCCTCAATCTATGACTGGTGCAGTTTCCTTAATTTTCATTTTTCTCTGACATATTGCTAAGTTATTCCCATTTTATGTGTGAAGAATGTCTTTGTTTTCTACCTTGAATATGTGGGTGCAACTGCATACTGTTGTAGTGCGTAACGTCGTTCTAAAGTGCGCACTGGAGCTTTGCGAAATCCTAAGATTCATTCCACTGCAACCTATGATTGTGTTTGAACTATAGTGGTGTGCTATCTTAGCCCTAACCGAATACACCTCATGACTTGCACCTCCATCTCTGTCCCGGGCGCTTTACTCCATGCGCGTGAGCATGATAATATTGTCTCTCTTTATAAATTCATCAAACAAGTTGGTTGATGAGAGCAAGTGCGTGAGCAGATATAGAAATGACATGTATTACGTGAGATGTATCCTCTATTTCTTGTAGATGTTTGGACTATTCATTTGCTATGGAAGCCATGTAATTTGTTTCCTCCTTTCGTTGAACACTTGATATGAATGCAAGAATCAATGGTATCCTAAGTTCACGATTTGAGTCTTCTCTCCTTCGCGTGACTCAGTATTTGGCAATTTTTAAAAACCCTAATCTCTCCACGCTCACGCCTATCCACATTTTACATCACCTGTGATCACGTCCATTACTTCCCTAGTCCACACTTGAACCCTAAACACTTTGACCTCTTGTTCAATGGATTGAAGCTAAAGGAGGTAATATATAGCGATAACAATGGAAAATGGAAGTCTTTGTGGAGGACTAGACATTGAAACCATAGTAGCATAATTTGAGTACGAATACGAATCGATACGAAAAAAATACGGAAAAATCCAGTACGAATAAAAAATATGGAAGTAGACTTCTTATATATAATATTTTTAATTAAATATATAAGGAATTTTTTTTTAAACATATTTTTTATAACCAAAATTATTCTTTAAAAAAACAAAAAGATAATGCCCGTAGTATAAGAGAGAAAACTATTAGTTATTAATAGTTATTAATTATTTTAAAAAGAAAGTAAATAATATTTACCACTATTTATATTGGAATTAATTAATTAATGTTTAAGTTGTGTGAGGGTTAACTTCGACTCCCAAATGAGAAATGATGTAAGTGGTTTTGGGCACATGGTTTTGGTAATAAAACTATTAGTTATTAATGGTTATTAATTATTTTAAGAAGAAAGTAAATAATATTTACCACTATTTATATTGGAATTAATTAATTAATGTTTAAGTTGTGTGAGGGTTAACTTCGACTCCCAAATGAGAAATGATGTAAGTGGTTTTGGGCACATGGTTTTGGTAAGAAATAAATCTACCTTTGCTATTATAATTGCATATTTATTTTCTTTGGCATATTTTTACTCATATTAAATTGAATTACTAAGTTTAGAAATTGAAAAGTATTTATTTTTTAGTGTTTTAATAATTAAAATTTGGTTTTTTTAAATTAACTCGTATTCGTATTACACATTGATCGAATATTCGACGAATTCGAATTTGTTCGAAATTTTCATACACAAAAGCCCAATACGACTGAATTATGCTACTTTGATTGAAACACCTGTGAGGGTCTGTTGGATGAGTAATTAATTTGGTCCTGAGTTGAATCTCCCCTCTTCTGTCTTGAGTTGCATGGGTTCGTCTTAATTTAAAGTTTTTATTCTTGTGCTCCAAATGGATGCTTTCGTACATTGTATGCCTCATTAATATTGCCATTAGATGAATTTTGAGGTCTAAAATGGGCCTCCTAAAGAAAATAATAAATTAATAGTTAAAATAATAAAATAATATTTATTAATTTTGGAGGAAAAAAAAACTACTTTTTGTGTTCATATTTTCGACATATCTCCTTGTTTTTTTTACTTAAATTTCAATCAGGAGAGCTCGTTGGATGCGGAATTTGATTCCGCATCCAACGAGTACCCACACTGCATACTTTTGACGGACCTCGTTACCCCCAAAACAAGAAATACCTGAAAAAACACGATGATGACCAAGAAATATCTGAAAAAATGTGATGATGATGTCATCATTGCGTTTTTTCAGGTATTTCTTGTTTTTGGGGTATCATCATCACGTTTTTTCAGGTATTTCTTGTTTTTGGGGTAGCGGGGTCCATCAAAAGTATGCATTGTACTTGTTGGATGTAGAATCAAATTCTGCATTCAACGATCTCTCCCGATCAAAATTTGAGTAAAAACATAGAGAGATATGTCCAAAATACGAAAAAAAAACAGTGTTTTTTTATGACAAATATGTCAATTCAACCATTATGGTTGACTCATTTTATTGGAATTCTACTGGTTCTTGAATTCCAACTCACAAGAATTTATTGTTGGCGCGTTTTCTTATAAAGCCCATTTTAGACCCAAAATTTCCTCTAATGACCTGTATACTTGCCCATGTCATGCAAAGTTGCTCTTTGAACATTTGTTATGTGTGGGCCTCTTTCTTGTGTTGGACCTCATTCCTTGTTGCTATGTGAGATAACTATTGACCAACGTTGACGTGAAGATACCTACATGAAGTCGTTTTAAAGTTGCATGAGGTCGTTTTGGAGCTGCATTGAATGCCATTGTTGAAGCTGTTGTGTTGAAGACTGTCAAAATGCTATTGTTGGAGTTGGAGCTACCAAGACTTGAAACTATTACTGTGTGGAGCTGCGTGTTGGTATATTGAATCTTGACACTACATGGAAGAATGAATCTTGAAGCTACATGAAGCTGACTGATCGAGACACTATTAATTGCATGCATAGAATTAGTGCATGGAACTATGTTTTGCTGAGCTAGCCAGAGGGTGAATCCGCGGACCTGGGTAACACTTTTTGGCAAGCGCATTTCGGCAAAAACAGAAAAACGCACTTCGGTCGAGGGCTTGTTAAACCCTCGATCGAGGTCTTAATATCTCGACCGAGGTTTTATCAAGCCCTCGACCGAGGTTTTGTTCAGCCCTCGACCGAGGTATTTAAATACCTCGGTCGAGGTTTTGTTCGGTCGAGGGCTTTACAAACCCTCGGTCGAGGTTTCGTTAAGACCTCGACCGAGGTATTTAAATACCTCGGTCGAGGGCTTAAGAAAATAGACTTAGCCCACATTCAAACAAATGAAAAATTTTCTGTGCCTTGCATAAGTGTACATCCTGCCATTCCTAGCACATAACTGAGCAGAGTTGATACCGATAAATTCATCAACGAATCTTCTATCCATTGAGGTATCATACACGCATTTTGGCATTCATATGAAATTTATTTTTTAATTACTTCTAAAACTTATACTTAGAAAACCACACTGCAACTTCGAAGCAGCTCAAAGAAAAATCCGCAGAGTTAAAAATACACAGCCAAAAAATTCTTAAAAATGCACACATCACATATCCACGTGTCCTCTTCAAAAGGGTATTTTTGGTTTTTCAATTTTTGAAAAAATAGAAAAAATAGCTTTACGTGGACAAATATGTGTTTAAAACGATGCTGAAATCGAATGTGGTCACTTTCGAAAAATAATAAATAATTGTATAATGCGAAAAAAATTAACAAAAAAATATGCACATCACACTGCATTTTATGTAGATCATGCTCATATATATATATATTTTTTAAATTATTAATGCAAGATTGAATTACTCTACGTGGACACGAGCCACTTATTAGCTTCTTCAAATTTTTAAGGTCACACAGTTCATTAAATGCAAAAATTCACACATTAAATAACATCGGAATATTTTTAAAAAAATATCACTATGAAGCCAACATAATATTCTACAATTTGTTTTTTTAACTGCAAGTCAAAATTCACATGGCATATATGCGTTTTGAGGGCTTCTATCTAGCACATGAGTAAAAAATCAGGTTTTCATCGCCAAATTTGGCCAAAAAGTGTTACCCATCTTCATGGAATCACCCCAGAACGAGAAGCTGTGTGAGAGTTCACCTGGAGCTGTGTGTGAAGACTGTTGCTGCCAATGGAAACTCCACTACGAATGGTGATCTGCTAAGGTCAAGACACACTGCAGACATTAGTTGCTTATTATTTCTTTTAAGACTAACTGGTATCTGGTGGAGTGCTATTCTGAAGTGGTTGGCATCCCAATGGCGGACAACTACTTATTAAATATCTAAGGTTGGTTCCTCCTTTTTGATTTATTGCTTTGTTGGTTTCGATTCCTGATCGGTTCTAGTCTTACGGTTGTTCTTTTGATAATAACTAAGTGGAAGCATATGAAGCATGGGCTTTTAGGGTGTTGGGATTGTAGCAGGGCGCACCCCATTGAATCTGTTGACAATTTGCATCATAATCCAATCAAAATCAATGACAATTAGTGAAAGACTTCTCTCTTTCTTTTAATAATATGTATTATGCAATTGATGAATTTGATAATAGAATCGTTGAAGGTATTTCGCTCTTAGTATTACTGCATTTTGTTCTTGGTATTGTTGGAAAATTCTATGAGGCATCCTAGCAGTTCATTCCCCCAACTCGAAAGGGTCCAATCTTCCTCGATTTTGAACCAACGTTTTTGGAAGACATGCGTTAGATCGTGGTTGTTGGTGAATTGTTTGAGATAGCCCATACCGTGTTGACATTTTTGAATGTGCACTCTGTCCATAGAAAATGGAAGCTACCTTTGTGAGAGAGGCTTGTCTTGGACAAAATCTTTGTTGTCGCTGTTTACTATAGGCGGGATAAATCCTAAGACAGAATGTGCAATTGACAACGAACTATATTCTAGAGCATGTTGGTGTTGGGGTTGCTGCCACCTTGATTTTCATTGCTGCGTGTGCCTCACATGGTATTACTTTTCTCATTAGAAATAATTTTCCAACAATCACAATCATTGTGAAAAGTCTGGAATTGTTACAAATATGGCATTTTTTGAGCTGTTCATGGCATTGCTTCTTGAATAAGTCCATTCACTATTTTCCGTGTAGCATTCGAGATATAGATCGTGGATTCAAGCAGACAACAATCCCATAGGTCTACTAGAGAGTCAAGAGGTAGATTGTATTGTTTTCAATTTTCTTGTGCAATAAAAGAACTCAAAAGAATCCACAATGTATGCAATTCTGAAGATGAATTCAACTTCATAAGCAACAATCAAGCAATCATTGAAGCATTATGAATTCAACTTCATAATAAGCAATTGTTGTAAGTTCACTTGTCTTTTGTAACTTGCAACTAGTCTTTTGGATTAAGTTGGATTGTAATAGAGTCTATTGTCGGTTGTATTCGACACCCTATCTTGTCTTGAGTTGGAGTTTTGGTTGTTGAGTTTTGTGAAAGGGTGGAGTTGCAAGAAGCCCTTCACTATTTGAGTGAGCCTTCAATTTCAGTTTACCAATGATGAGAATAAATGGTTTGGTAGAGTTACTGAACACTACACCTCTCTTCTGTCGAGAACACTGTCATGGTCGAAAATTCTCACTCATATTCAAAATTATGTACAAGAATCACAAGACACTTGAGTTTCTACAACTTAGTCGCAACTCCTAAAAGAAGAAACACATTATCAACTTGTTTCTATTTAGAACAATGTTCTTTATGATTCCTTTCAGCAGCTTGCACATAATGATGCCACTTTAGAAGCACATAAGCAAATCAATGTCTCCACTCCAAAAGAAAAATCAAATGAAGATGAAGTTATACATACAGATGTTCCGCTTGCACTTCTCAAGCTCATCATTAGACCTTGGGAAGAGATTGTATACAACAAGCACAAAATCATTCTTGGGTATGGCAAGGAAGTGACATTTCACATTCTTGATTTCTCCAAGCCAATCCAATTTTAAAGTGTTGGGTTCATAAAATAAAGTTCATCTTCATCTGCCCCAGTTTAGAGTTCGAAATGCCAACATTGTGTTCAAGTTGGCTATATGAAAGATCAATGTTTTGATCTTCACCCTTGTAAGCATTGTGGAAAGCATACCCATTCTCCAGGCAGATGTTTCATTCTGAAGAAACTTGCAAGAGAGAAGATTCAATATGGGTGGATCGCTTCTTGGCAATGGTCGTCAACAACCAAGAATATTTATGTCATACCACATAATTCATTCTCAAATAATGACATATCTTACAATTGAGACATTCTCTTCTCCTTATCTTGTTCTTGACAGGACATAATTACTGATGGTCAGAAACAAGCTAGTGAGAACAAGCGAGTCGGAACAAGCAAGCCTGATCTAGTGCCACACTTGTAGTGAGAAATTTGTGCTAGTTCTTAGAGTCTCGAATCAGAGCCACCTAGCTAGAGTTAGAGTTGCAACACCGAACCAGAGTCAGATCCATGTTCCATTGAGCTCCATAGTTTGTGGTCAGCCTAAAACCACCCATTTAGCATAATGAATTAGATCCGACTAGCTTTTGGAATGTTTCAGGTACCTCTCATCTTTAGAGCCAAGTTCCAGAGTTCGTGGTCATTATTGAACCACCATTTAGTAGAAGAATTACAAGTTTTGCTAGCCCTCAGAATGTTCCAAGAATTGCTGAGCGAGAACCTGAGTTAGGGCCAAGTTCTAGAGAATCATTGAGCTAGAATCAGAGTTATCACCAAGTTCCAGAGTTTGTGGTCAGCCTCAATCCAACCAGTTGGTAGAAGACTTCAACTTCTGCTAACCTTTGATTCAGAGAGCACTTTCAACCATTTGCAACTCCATATTTTAGCTCTTTGCTTGGACTCATATGCACTCCTTCAGATTAAGAGGGGGATTGTTGGAAACCTAATTTTTAGGGTTAGGCATGTTAATGTATTATTATTTACTATTCACATTTATGAGAGAAAATGTGAGCAATCATCGAGACTTCAAGAGACACCTTGGAATTTGGAATCCAAGGGTCATTCTCACATGTATTTATATGTACATATCTTAATGAGAAAAACATCTTTTGCTTATCTATTTGCTATTGTTTGGCTTTGAGTTTGTCATTTGAGTGTATGCCCTATTGGGCATCCTAACAACATCATTCGTTGCATTGGTTTGATTACAATGATCACTTGTATGTTCTTGTTAGGTTAGGTTATATAGATCTTAGGAAGAAGTTTAATCAACCTTTTGATTTTTGATTTTTTTTGTTTGAGTGACTAGGAGAATCAACAACTGGGGACTAGGATGGTACTCGAGTGTCCAGGGATCCATTCCCACTACAACTATACCCCTAGGTGCCCCATAACCACAAGCAAGCATGGGACACAGGTAAGCCTGGGTGTGATTTGAACTCGTGACCTCCTTTACAACATGTGACTTCATATCAAACAAATCCCCAATGAGGCACACTCGTGTGGGCAATCAACCTTTTGATTAAACAATAGTGTGGGGCTTAGATTATTTTTCTATTCTTATTCAATGTTTTGTCATCTCTAGTTTATAGTAGACAACAACATACTTTGGTAATTGAGTCGTGTCTAGGTCATGGTATATGTTGTAGAGTGATAATACAAGTTATATAAAGTCTGAATTTGGTCTAATTTTGCTTTTGATCTCAACTTTGTGCCATGAAAAATGGGGGCAAATCTTTATTTTCAATTTTGTAATGTCCCTTTTTGGATAAATTAAGCACTCTATCACAAAATATTTCAATAGAGGCTTAAAACTTTACACAGTGGAAGCTTTCTTTCTCAAAACCCTCATTGACAATGAATTTCACATTGATTCCATGGTTATGAGACAATTTGAGGCTGCTCTACGAAAGTGATATGGATCTTATGATTGGCTTGAAAATAGGTTATCTGTAGTTGCTTAATATTGTGTGGTTGAGGACTTTTTACAAACTCTTAACACATATCCTCCTTCTGTACTTTGTCGAGTTTCAAAACTAGGAAGACTAGGAAACTAGTCTTTCTTGTCTTGTTCCAAAAAACTCTAGACCTTTCCAAATTTATTATGCAAGGGAACTATGAGATTTAACACATCCTAACATACCTCAAACAATCAATGGTTGAATCATAAAACTCTTTTTGACATGTTATTCAAGTCTGCTCAAATTTGGCCAATTTCAAACTTTAGACTAGTGACACCCAAACAGTCCCAAACCATCCCGAAGGCGTTCAAATTATATTTGTAAGGGATGTAGGGGTCTTATGACATCCTAATACATGTGTCTACACTCAGACACTTGCTAGTGGCATTTGTAACTAACATTAATCAAGGGGGAAGGAAAAGGGAAAAATACAAGTGAATTTGGTGGTGGAAACCCCCCACTAGTCATTTGATTTTTGGCCTCCCAAACACTGTACGAACCTCACTAATTTCTGAAAAGAGGTTAGGAATGGATAAAGGACTCCATTAACAACCCAAATGCAATTTTAGTCCTGATCAATGATTGATTATTGTGCCCCATCAAACATAGAATTGTGACACATGAACATTGCTTGAGTAATGTGGACCATAAACATGAAAATTGTTACATAAAATTTTGGCAAATTCCCAAAAGGCCTGCATATATTAAATTGGTGATATCAAGTAAATAATGGGCTGCTCGAACAGAGGAAAAAAAACCCAAAGAAATATTGATACAAGCATATTCATAACTTCACCAAAATGTCCATAAGAAATTGTAAGGGAAACTAGCTCGAATATGTAGTTTGTTTATAATTTACATGGTAGGCGTGGGATTTTGAGTCGTGGCTCTAATATTCTATTCAATATAGTATTATACATCTGAAATTACATCAATGGAATCATTAAATTATCCTCCACATGTTTTATGCAGCCATCAATGTGTCATTCATACTAGAACCATTGACATTGACAAGAGAATGTGAGAAGAGGAAGTAGAAGAAGTTATATGAGATGAATTTGAACTGAAGAAGGGGTTGAACATGCATTAAACACATCCTTTATGCTCTGATAAGAGGTCTGAATGGCCTCTCCTCCAACCAACTTGGACATGGATCTTCACCTTCGAAATTGGTTCAATATCAGGGAGGATGAACATCCACCGTGTAAGGACAAGGTAAGCTCTCCAAGAGTGCAAAACAAAAATGATCCAAAAGCTGCTCTCCTTGCTCATTCTCCTCTTTCATTAACTTCATGTGGACTCATGAGGTCGAATTTCCCACCAAGACATTCACTCAACTCAAGTTAGTGATTGATTCCTTCATGAGACACTTGTCCTCCTCATTCTTGCACTCATCTTTCCCTAATTCGAATTGGGAATATTGGTTGACCATAACTCCCTCTATGCGCTCTCTTGGTGGTTATTTTTAGCCTTGATATGGCAGATGTAACATAGGCCTGCAATCAGGTCAGAATTTGTCATATTTGTCATAGATTCCTTCATCATTGTTGTCATATATGCCATGGAATCTAGCTACAAGTGTGACAATGCCTCTTCATCTTCCTTGGGAGTTACTCTTCCATTCCAATTCAACCTTCCTAGATAATTGCTGTTGAAATATTGTAACTTCAAAGGATATTCTAAATGTATTTAATTAATGTAACACAAGGGAGATGTTATTATTCCTCCGTAGGAATGTTACTATTGTAATTGGTCATCATAGAGTCATGAGGTAAAGCCTCCATTGTAAGTCGGGTCAATAGTATCCTAATGAATATAATATAATATTGTATCGAGTCTTCCTAAGTGAAGTCGGCCCAGTCAGTTAAGCTGGGACAACTTGTTAGGTTAAAAGTCAAGTGACAAAAAAAGTATAAATATAGGAGTCGTGTTCCTCATTTGAACTCACAGTCACTTGTGTATAACACATAGGAGAGAGATATATATCTGTTGGAAGGAGGCGCACTTGTCTAGGGTCTTGTCTTGTACTTTTGATACATCTTATACAGAGGAATTTTTGTTGGGTTTTCTTCCCCATAAGGGTTTCCTAAAATAAATCTTTCTGTTCTTTTGTGGCTGTACTTGTCAATCTTTCAGTGATCCTTTTGCATATGGTTATGATGTTATAATGCTAAATGTTATTAGATCTTGTATAACCATTAAAACTTAACAATTGCCATGAATATTTCCTCTTCATCTCCTCGAAGTACATTACCCTGCACCTTGGACTCGAATCGGTGAGAGAATGATTCCAAGTGTCGTGGGTAATCTTGTCACATGTGGGCCCCACACCCTCTTATGCGCCCTCATGACCAAATGCTGCCTTTTTTTCTCTTATTATCATTTATTTGACCCAATTAATGTGAATTTGTAAGTCCAAGGTCAATTTAGGGTCTTGTAGCTCCCTTATTCCAAGTATTAATGCTTCCACCCCAACCTAGGGAACTAGTAGGTTAGTAGAATTTTTCCTCCATGGAAATTTATTTGGATGGGTATATTACAATCCTCCCCACGCAAGATTGCTTGTCCCCAAGCAATTTCAAATTTGGATGCTACAAAATTTGTTCATATTCCCATGTGGCATCCTCACTTGGTAACTCCTTCCATTGCACCAAGTACTCTTTTATGGTTCTGTTTCTTAATTTTCTTTAGCTGCAATTTGAGTAGTGGCACTCATGTACTGCAATTGTGTGTTTCCAAAAGTAAAGAGACGTGGATTTTGCATATTGATATCTCTTGTGACATCACCACTAAACACCAACAGATTAATTAAGTCCATCAAAACAAAATTTGCACATATAATATTTACCTCCATAGTTTGGAAACCTTTTAAGCACTTTCAACCCTTTTTGCTCTTGTATAGTTCTTTGAAGTTGGTACTGAGTTACAAAACTTTGAGTTTTTTAAGATTCGAAGAAAATTTCAGAGAGGAACCACCATGCTTACTGTTGCTCTATTCTGATTACAATCACCTTCTCAAGTGGCGACCCAATCTCCCAAGCTGCTTGGCCTCCAAAATTGAAACCAATGAGACCAAAAATGATCCCAGGGTCCCATATGATCCTGATACATGCATGTTGTGAAATGTCTATGATGAAATGCCATGAACACCAAGCATATGAAAATTGAATCCATCTCTTAAAATGTCTTCCACATAGGAAACTGGAATACTACTATGCAAAGATGAACTCAAACAACTGAAGGTTGGTTTGCTGTCTCAAAGCAAGAATTGAACTGCTGCTCCAAGTAAGCTGAAACCAAGCAATACCTTAATCCCATTGCTTGTATTGCATCCTTCCAAACATCACGAGTACAAAATATAGATCATCAAATTACATAACAAGATCATACAAACATACATCAAGAAGGCACCTCGTCAAAGAATCTTGAAAGTTTATGTACATCCAAGTAAGTAGATCATCATGTGCCCCATATACACAAGCATAAAGTATTATATCAAATTTGCTCCAATGCTTTAAGTGAGGATCCCATTTCCTGCAACGCTGCTCCAATAAAATGTAAGATGCATCAAAATAATCAGCCATGTGTTCTTTCATCCATGAAGTGAATGCAGAACCTCCGCCAAAATCTAAACCAAGTAAGGAGCAAAGAAAACATTAAGAGTTCAAGTGGCTCAAAGAAGTCTCATAAATACACCCATGAATATGTGTATCATCAAGAAAAAACAAAGGATGTTGCTGAAAATGTAAATAATGTGGTGCTCTAGTCATGTCATCATCAAAAGGAGAGATAGAAGTTTCATACTCCTCATGTGGCACCATAAAAAAGAAACCTTTCACCCATACTTCATTAGGATGTATGCTGCAAAATATGGAAGTGTGGGATGTAGGAGAATGAACCAACTCACCCAAATGATCAGAAAGTGCAAGATTTTCATCATGTGAAGGCTTCATAGGGCTAGGATTGCGCACCTCCCTTAAAAGCGTGAAAATTTCTTCATATGTTGGTTGCAACGTAGTGGAATCATGCACTTCTTCAAAAAGCGTGTAACATTATCAAGAGGCAGCTCAAGTTCCTCTTCCATCACAACAAGTGATTGGCTCTCATCAAGCTCATCTTCAAACACATCAAGAACCTGCAATTTTCCATGTTTCTCATGATCTATCATGTCATGAGAATCCTCCAGGAAATCTACCATATGACAATCTGAAACATAGGAGGAAGAACAAGTATCTTGCAACCTCTCAAGAAGTCGCTGTTTTTGAATTTTGAGCTTATGAATATCCTCATTATTTTTCAAGTATGCTTCATGTAAGCATTCATTAAACTCAACCAAATTGTTTCTATCAAAAAGCAAAGACATGAAATTACCTTCGATGTTGCACATTGCTCTTTGAATCTTCTCCATGACTTCAAGGAAGGATGGCTCCTCTAATGAAGAGACATTCCAACAAGAATTTGACACCAATTCTTGAGTGTCATGGAGTATGCTAAGGGCCTGATAGATATTCCTTTCACTCATCTTCAAAGACCCTTCAATGAAGGATGGTTCATGAGATATAACCTCCTCTTCTTCTTTCTTCTTGATTTGATCAACTTCTTGAAGCTCCAGTGGTGACGGGGAAGTCGATCATACTTCTTTATCTGCTACAAGGTCTTCATCTTCATGCTTATGAGAACTTTGTCTTGCATCAATGTTTTCAAAATTGATCTCTATGTCACCAACTTAGAGTTGTGAGCACCCATAAGTAGGTACTCCTTCATAGTTCAAGCATCCATAAGTAGATGCTCTTTGATTTAGACAACTCCCATTAGTAAGGATTGTGTGCTTGCTTCTTTCAGAGTCACCTTGTGGTAACTTTTGAACCTCTTCATGGAATTGTTCTTCTTTTTGACCACTTGAATAACTAGGTGGCTCATGACTCCTTTCTCTGACTGTGGAAGGCTAAGGGTGCACATCCATACCCTCCTCATCAATCTTAGCTCCAAGTGGCAAACATCTAGACCCCACCTTCTTGCACACTTCAATCACCATTTGTGCAATATTTAATTTACTAGATCTCTCCTAGGGGGTCAAGAACAGGCTTCCTATTGCAACACTACAATATAATCGAAAAGATATGGTCTTCAAGCATTCATCATTCAATGCACAATAGTGTTGGAGACACTCAAGTGGTTCTTTTGGCTTCATCCCACTGTGCATTCAACCATCTGCTGAATTGAACATAGGAGGATCTTCTTCCCAGATTTGCTCACATGAGTATCCATCATCCCTAAGTGTGAAGTAATATGAAGTACTGTAAGATGGCACCTCTTCCTCATACCATTCACATTCCTCTTTCACATAGGCATACAAAGACTCTTCCTCATCATTTGACCAAGACATGGTTGCAACTTCTTCTTTTCAATTGATTTTCCACTACATAGGTGTAATGACCATGCTCTAATACCACTGTAATGTCCCTTTTTTGGATAAATTAGGCACACTATTACAAAATATTTCAATAGAGGGTTAAAACTTTAGACAATGGAAGCTTTCTTTCTCAAAACCCTCATTGACAATGAATTTCACATTGATTCCATGGTTCTGAGACAACTGAGGCAGTTCTAGGAGAGTGTTATGGAGCTTATTGGTTTGAAAAGATGATATATGTGGCTGCTTAATATTGTGTGGCTGAGGACTTTTTACAAACACTTCACACACATCCTCCTTTCTTACTTGTCTAGTTTCAAAACTAAGAAGACTAGGAAACTAGTCTTTCTTGTCTTGTTCCAAACACCTCCAGACCTTTCCAAATTTATTATGGAGGGTAACTATGGGATTTAACACATCCTAATAGACCTCAAACACTCAATGGTCGAATCATAAAAATCCTTTTGACATGTTATTCAAGTTTGCTCAAATTTGGCCAATTTCGAACTTTAGAGTAGTGACACCCAAACAATCCCAAACCATCCCAAAGACATTCAAATTATTTTTGTAAGGGATGGAGGGGTCTTATGGAATACTAATACATCTAATAGACACTCAGAAACTTGCTAGTGGAGTTTGTAACTAGCATTAATCAAGGGGGAAGGAAAATGGAAAAATACTAGTGAATTCAGTGTTGGAACCCCCCACTGGTCATTTGATCCACCCCCTCCTCCCCCCGCCTTATACTGTACATCCCTCACTATTTTCTTGAAAGAGGTTAGGCATGGATAAAGGACTCTATTAACAACCCAAATGCGACATTAATTATGATCAATGATTGATTATTGCACCCCATCAAACACAAAATTGTGACACATGAACATTGCTAGAGTAATGTGGACCATAAACATGAAAATTATTGCACAAAATTTTGACAAATTCCCAAAGGGCCTGCTTATATTAAATTGGTGATATAATTTACATAATGGGCTACTCGAACAGAGGAAAAAGAACTCAGAGAAATACTGATACAAGCAGATTCATAACTTCACCAAAATGTCCACAAGAAATTGTAAGGGAAACTAGCTCGAATAGGTAGTATGTTTGTAATTTTTACATGGTAGGAATGAGATTTCGAGTTGTGGCTCTAATATTCTGTTCAATATAGTATTATACATTTGAAATTAAATCAATGGAATCATTAGATTACCCTCCACATGTTTTTTTGCAACCATCAATGTGCCATCCATACTAGAACTATTGACATTGACAAGAGAATGTGAGAATTGGAAGTAGAAGAAGTTATATGAGATGAATTTGAACTGAAGAAGGGATTGAACCTGCATTAAAGAAATCATTTGAGCTCTGATAAGAGGTTTGAATTGCCTCTTCTCCAACCAACTTGGACATGGATCTTTCTCTTTCGAAATTGGTTTAATAGCAGGGAGGATGAACATCCACCATGCAAGGGCAAGCTAATCTCTCCAAGAGTGCAAAACAAAAATGATCCAAAAGCTGCGCTCCTTGCTCATTACAGTTTTTTATTAACTTCACGTGGATTCATGAGGTCGAATTTCCCACCAAGACACTGACCCAACTCTAGTTAGTGACTGATTCCTTCATGAGACACTTGTCGTCCTCGTTCTTGCATTCCTCTTTCCCCAAGTCGAATTGGGAATATTCTCTGACCATAACTCCCTCTATGTGCCTTCTTGGTGGCTATTTTTTAAACCTGATATGTCAAACATGTCATAAGTCTGCAATCGGGTATGAATTTGTGATATTTGTCATAGATTCCTTCATCATTGTTGTCATAGATGCTATGGAATCTAGCTACAAGTGTCACTATGCCTCTTCCTCTTCCTCTTCCACTCCAATTCGACCTTCCTAGATGATTGGCATGAATATTTCCTCTTCATCTCCCTGAAGTACATCACCCTCCACCTAGGACTTGAAATGGTGAGAGAATGATGCCAAGTGCAGTGGGGAATCTTGCCACATGTGGGACCCACACCCTCTTATGCATCCTCATGACCAAATGCCACCTTATTTTCTCTTATTATCATTTATTTGGCCAAATTAACGCGAATTAGTAATTCTAAGGTTAATTTAGGGTCTTTTATCTCCCTTATTCCAAGTATTAATGCTTCCACCCCAACTTAGTGAACTAGTAGGTTGGTAGAACTTTTCCTCCATTAAAATTTATTTGGATGGGGACATTACAAATTTTGAGTTTCAAAATTGTGGGTTTCAATGTAGTTTCAGAGATCTTCATTGTTCTAAGTACTCTATTGGGGGATTATGTCCGTACATAGGAGCCATTGTTAACACTTTGATTTATATCCTAATAGTACATACACAAATTCTACAATAATTGCAAATTGAAGGGTTGGTTTTATTTTTGAGAATGTGGTGTTTGGAATCTTTGATGATGAAAATAATATAGCTTTCAAGATGAATGGGTATCAACATACATTGACCATTGATTTGTGTGCCTCGAGTTTTTTCAATACAATTTTGTTGGAGGAAAAGTGTACCATGCTTAAACTTCAATTTCTAGAGGCCATGTTCAACAATCTTCTCCATGTACATGCAACTTTAATGATATTAAATAATATCATTGATTTGACATACATTCATGAAAAGATGAAGAAGAAAGATTCAAGAAAGTCCAATAGACCTCTTCTTTTTTCCAATGAATGTATGGATAAATATAGTTAGACTTAGTGGGAAATATAATGAAATTCTCACAGGGTTCTTGAATTCTTATCAAATCTTCAATCTAAACATTACCCAAATATCACATTCATAAAAATGTTATAATTGTCATGGATCACTATTATAAGGTGCTTTTAAGCTTAATGGGATAGCTCGAGTGGCTGAGTGCTTTGAGGTCTATATATGAGGTTTTGGGTCAATTCCCTAGGTTGACTTCATCTTTTTCTTGCCTCACTCAACGTCCCTACTAGATTAAGGGTTGTAATTAACACAGATGATTTTACATTGGATGCTATCTATGAAATGTGGGGAAGTGACCAAGGGTTTCCCCATGAGGTTAGGGATCAACACAAACTCTCCCACCAAATATTTTTGGATAACTTTCAAACATTTCCATATTCTTGTACCACAAGGTGAACGTACTTGTGTAATGTGCTCCAATTTGATTTAGCAAGTGGGTGGAAAAGTCTCAATCCACTAGTGTTATCAATGAGCAACCTCAAAAGAATTCACCACTATCACTTAAGTGCAAACTTCTCTCTCTTTTGACCAACTCTCGTTGTTAAAGGGGGATTCGGTATGGTTGATTACATATGAATTTATGGAAGAGAGATAAGCAAATTAAAATGTAACTTAGATGTGTGTGATAAGATCAAGTTAATTTCCTTAAGTAGTGTTCGAGCATGTAAAATTAGAGATTCCTAATACATCAACCACTTACTGGAAATTCTCAAGATACCATTCGGGCAATAATAAAACAACAAAACATTAGATCATCAATTCTAGAAATTCTCAAGGTACCATCCGGACAATAATGAAACAACAAAAAATTAGATTATCAATTCTAGAAATTCTCAAGATACCATCCGAGCAATAATAAAATCACAAAAAATTAGATCATCAATTCTAAAAATTTAAAGATTTTGCGTAAATATAACTCACAATAGATAATTTCCATATATGTTTAAACAATGGGTTTAATTGTTGCAATGTAAATACAACCCAAAATTAGCAAAGGTGAAATAATTTGCCCAATTTATATTTTAAATTATATGAATTTGTGGTACACAATGAGGCCTTGTTTGAGAATATTTTTGAAGCAAGCTGTTACTCAATGTATTAGATTTATATGAATTCCATTTTTATTAAGTGGTGAGAATCACTTTTCCAAATGTGAAATTGATTCAATGTCTTAATACCAATGTTTCAATTAGACAACAATCCACTTTGATTGTTATTTAATTGTACAAACACATTTAAAACATATCAAGAATTATGTATGAGAAAATTAAACATTATAAAAAAAATTATACAAGCAATTTCCAAATTTAAAAGTGAACCATTTAGGTAATATATGTATGCTTAAATAAACATGAAACCATAACCCATTGTTTATCAAATGAACTCTAAATAAAACTTTCTTTTAGAAGATTATTGTTATGTACTAAAGCCAGAAAATGTTGAACTTTTTTAGAATTCAGTTGATGACAAAGACAAAAGAAAAAATTAAACCATGAAAACTAAAAATTTCAAGATGATAGATTCTCTCAAAGATTCCAAAATTAAAAGTAGTTGGTTGTTATAAATTTTGAGAACTGTTTAAGATGAAATTTGAGCTATTTAACCACAAATCAATAATGAAACATAAATATAAAGTCCTTAAATTTATGGGATTATCAGGGTTGTTTTAATTCTATAATTTCTACTGTTATGAAATGAAGATAAACCAAAAACAAAAATAAGGAAATCAAGCCCTAAAATGATGTAAAAGTATGAGATCGTACCTTGGATTGATACTTGGTGGAATTTGAAAATTATTGCAACCTTGAAAAACAAAATTCACCTAGAAAAAACAAGAAAACATATTTTTGGGGGTTTAGGGTTGATGAGATGGAGTGGTAGACTATAGTCATTCATCTTTGGGCAATCCGGTTCTTAAAATTATTCTCCTTAGGAAATTTTACTAATTTTTAAATTTCCAACCATAAAATGTTGGGTGATATTTGAAAATAAAGATTTGATTTCTAAGAATTTAACGTAGTTGTTCAACAATTGGTTAGAGTAATTTTTTAAGTATTAGAAAAAAAACAAAATTGGCCAATCTTTTTGTGGAAAAAAGGTTAAAAATTAGCCCATGGGGTAAATTTCACCGCTAAAATTTTCCCTATAACAAAGCATGATAAATTCCTCCCAATATTTTGGGGTTTCATGCAAATCCTTTCCAATATATACATTCAAGTTCATAGCATGCCTATCCAAACTTGAACATATGACAAAACACAAGCAAGCTACAAGACTAGAACATGAAACGAGTAAATAGATTTTTCCCTACTTAACTCCAATGGAGTAAGATTACCCTTTTATTGGACTAGATCTAGAAATTAGCAATGCAAAGAAATACATGTTACCTCAATTATGGAAATTGCACCATAATAAGAAGAATCGAGGTAAGCAATTGGATTCCATATCATGTGTATTAATGCTCTACAACTTATATTCATAGTCAATTATTTTTATGACACCTACTTTTAAGTAGGTTTCCCCACTATGGAAACTTACAAATAGCTCATTTGTTTGATATAATGCATATAGAGAAGAATGCAACAGAAACAATATGGAGAATTTTAGATGGAAGGAGAAAGATAAAATCACCAAAGTTTGTAATGATATTCATGAAACCAATCATTTAATGATAAACTTGATTCATTATTATAGTGATGGACAATTATACAATATTCCATGGTTATTTACAGAGCAGGAACACAATGGTGTAAAAGATTTCATTAAGAAAATTAAATTTTCCATTGATTTTTGCTTTAAAGGAAAAAACATCGTATGAAAGAAAGAAGTTTGGTAAGGTAAAAACTCACGATTGACATACTTTCATTAAGGTATTTGGTAAATTAATCATCATTTGTTTTAGAAATTGGGCTTTGTTTTGAACTTTTGAATAAAACAATGAGTTATTTTATGTCTAGATGACTTCGATATCAACATATAATAGGTTATGTATGATCTTGACAAGCACATGAGTTAAGCTGTCACAATTTATAATTAGAACGTTAACTACAAAACTTCCATACATGTGATTTACTTGCATTTTACACACATTTATTGTTGTTTTGAATCACGTATTAACATGTGTTGACATGATTAGATGTTTTTCATCTAAATAAATCCATAAAGAACTTTATAAGGTATTGGAAAATAAAAATTAATCGTCTAATGTGTGAATTGCAAAAGTATCTTTCTTTGACCTTTTTAAATGCACAAGAACACTACCACGTATACCAAGTTGAAGAAATTGAAACATGCAAACATGTACACATAAGGTCCATGTGGATGGTGGAGAGGCACTTGAAGGCATTGAAATCTTTTGTTAGACCAAGATTTTATCTCTAGGGCTCTATGATTGAGGGCTATGTGGTATATCAATCCATGGTATATATTAGTATCTTCTTGAGGTAGGATCACTAGATGTTAACGTGCCTCGCATTTGGGATGTTGATTCCAAGACAAAATGTGAAATGGAGGTTTTGCTAAAGGTAATCAAACAATAGAGATCCCTATGCTTGCATTTGGCATCATTTTTGAGTATTTGCAAGTTGAATATTTCATTGGAGTATATGTTATATCCCTAGCTGTAGGTGTATGCCCAAGGGTGACCTCTATTTGGAGAAGTTTTTGTATCAAACCCCAAATTATTAGGTTAATTTTGGCATGTCATTTTCAATGATTTCAACCATAAGAAACCATTTATAACATCTCCTTGATATATGTCCTATTGACCGCATAAGCCCAAGGATTGAAGGCACCTGTCCTCTTCCCAAACCATCGACCAAAACACCCTTTAAAATTTTATTTTCATTTCTGTTTTTCCTTACAAATATGAAGGTCACCTTTTTACTCCATTATTTCCAAATTTCTAGCATTTTTTGGCCTAACATTTATTCATTGCTCTAAGATCAATTTTATGCTAGTTTTTTACAAATCTGTGTTTTTAATCATTTCATAACATTAAAACAATTAAAAATTAGGCCTAAATGACACTTTAAACATCAATAATTTAATGGGGATTTAAGTTAATAAATTTACTGCAAATCTACTCTTTGATTCTTTGCATTTCACAATAGATTTATAGGTATTTAAGTGCTTAAAAACTCACATAAGTCAATCACAAAAGTGATCTTAATCATTTTTGTGAATTCTATTTTTTTTTGTGTAGTTAACACATTTGATTTTCCAAATTTCATTTCATGGAATTTATTATCATTATTTGAAAAATCTATTGAGTATAGCTTGCTTCAATATCTTGCTTCTGTTGGAATAATCAAAACACATTCCAATACTTAGGATAAAATAATTAATCTTTTTGATTAATTTCCTAGGTACTACACTAGCTAGTTTGCACCCAATTCTATTTCTGTGGTCAAACTTGCCAAAACGGCCTCTTGGAGCGCTTTGGAAATATTCTGCCAACTAACAGATTGACTAGTTTAGCCTGCCTTATCCAGAGTTTCTAGCTTTTCTACAGTTTTAAGGAAAAATCTAAAGCTAGTCTTAAGGCACACTGCCTTGTTTTTTGCAAGAATTCACCTTCCTTCTTTTCCTCATCTCAAAGCATGGTAAAGTCCACTTTCCATCACTGATCAATTGTACCTACTCATTCAACAAATTCGCAAGGATCTTGACTGGTTTGGAAAGTGCTTTATGCACCTATGGGGGATCTTGACTAGTTTAGTAAGCCTTCTTTTGTATTGATTCGAATAACATATTTGAGCTTTCGAATCCTTGGAGTATCTACATGATGAGAAACCTATTTCTATTTAATGATGGTTGGTTTAATTTTTTTTTGTTTGCAAGAAATGCCCATCACTCGAGGCCAGTGCATTTCCACCATTGACTAAGTTAACTGCAACATAGGGACATCTAATATGCCAAATTCACCCAAGGATCATTCCCAGCATGGGCCACACCAACTGATGCAGACACCACCTGCCAAAATTCTCTGCAAAGCTTATTTTAACAGAAAACTCTACCCCGAATTTGAATTACATCGTCTTGATGCAGACTCTCAACTTTCATAAACCTCTGCCCTGAATTTGAATTTTCAAGTCCACTAACTTTGGGTAATTGTCACCAAAGTTATCAGTTTCATTACAAATTAACATAGAGCCTCTAATGTAATCAACATCGTACTTTAAACTTTCATAGGATATAGTTTTATGGGTTTTTCAACCAAAGGTCCCACCATAAACTTTAGAATTTCCCGTAATGAATCAGGATCGTCGGATCTCATAAATCAAACTTCAAACCAACACAAAACTGCATTGGATGAGGGTTACAAAAAAGTTATGGTTCATTAACCATTGCATAGGTTAGTTTTCCGTAATAGTTATGAACTACAGATCAACCATAACTTGCACACTATTTACCTCAATAGATTCTGACCATTTTTGATAGTCGATCCTCCATCGTCGGTTACTCCTCCAAATGCACACTAGCCACACGATTTCTGATGGTTCTGTCCTTCTTCCTGGACTATGAATTTCTGTCTATTCTTAAGGAATTCTACATCGACAAAGATTTAACAAGGAGTTTATCCTTTCATTTGACCATAAACCATTAGTATGTGGATGAATTGATTAACCTCTATGCGTTTAAACAATACAAGTGCGCATACATGAATTTCACAGAAGGTATAACAAAATTTCTCATCATATAAGAAGAATTCACAATAGCATTACTTCGATCTACCCAATTGACTTAAACACACAAATTTACACACCTGAAATCATTCTATTTCTTAATAATCTTTCGGAATTTTAAATACAATAAATTGAGTCAATTTATAGAGAATAAAAACCTCCATTCTTGATCTCTGTCTGCTTCCTCCATAGACCTCCTTTTATAATTTCATGAGCTATTCCCAGCTTCTGTGAGCTATTCGAAAGCCTCTGCGAGCTACCCAAGAACTTGCTTCTCGAGCTGTCTAAGATAATTTACAATATACCCTAACAGTGCTTAAATACAAACGAACTTTCTGTTTTAGATCCTTAATACTTGGATCGAATCAGCTTATTCAAAACTAGATCTTAAATATCTCCTAGAATCCTTCAGATCCTACAATTCCTCAATAAAATTCTTACTTGAATTCTGTCTTTAAAGAGCAAATACGTTACACCCATGAATCAAGAATCAATGACTCGCCTATTCTAGAAACATTAAGATTCAGCATTAGAGAACCAACTCCCTTGGTAAATGAGTAACCCTAGGCTAAATTAACAATCTTGAATTTGAGAGTTTATGCTCCTGCATCACACTCCCAAGGTAGAAAAGATTCATAGACTCCTTTCTATGAGGTTTGTCACTTTTCTGTAACAATGTGACAACCACAAGTCTTTATGACTTGAACCTTCCAGGATCCCAAACCTTATTCTGCAACACTTCATCTGCTTTGTTGATGTAATCTTGTATGGTCACATGCAATTTGCTATTGATTGTTCTTCTCCCTTCAGTATGTCTTTTCTGAGACATCTTTACCATCAGCTTCCTCATTTCTTCAATTTCTTCATTCAACTTATCCTCCGACTCATAAACTTCTTGCGGAAATTTGTTGTTGTCAATATCTACTAGCTGCTGCATTTTTCTTTCCTCATGTTCCCAAGTATGTCAAATACTCAGCTCATCTATAGAAAACTGAATTACATATTCTAGATCCTTATTCTCTACCATATGATCTTCTTTATCAATCCTTAGATTGATCAACCAGTTTCTAAACATTTGCACTTGTCCCTCAAAATCATCAAACACTACATCAAAGTGTTCTTCTTCATCCTCTGCAACAACAATTTCTTCCATCCCTGTATCACAAGAAAAACAATTTAAGCATTGATTATCCTTACGGGATAACAATATCTCATCCTTCATAACATAATTATGACTCTGTTCCATGGTTATGCTTCCAAAAGAAAAATCTTCATCTTCTAATTTCATGACAGTATTCAGTAACTGTCCTCTATTTTCTCTTGTATAACCTGCAATCAAACACAACTCATTAGTACTTGAATCATAAGATTTTCCAGTCTCATCTAGTACCCCTTCTTCCAAGTCTTCATGCTAATCAGATTCCAATAAATAATTTCTGAGATCTTCAGTAGATCCCACATTAGTATCTTCTTCAAACTCTTCATTTTCAAGCTGCTGATTTCTTCCTTGTACTTTTTCCATTCTCTTAGCCTCAATGTCTTTGAAGACATCATCTTTATCAATATTCCTCTGCTGTCCCTGAATCTCAAATTCATTATCAAGTAACAAATCACACTCCATCTTTTCAATCACAGCAACATATTTATCCACATCCTTTTCTGTACTTGCAGAAAAATTATTGTTCTGAAAACATAAATCTTCCTTTGCTCCTTCCATCAATTGAAATATGTTTTCATTGTCAGGCACTTCCAAACATTCCTCTTCTCTTACTGCAATTCTGGTTTCGTATTCAGGTTCTTCCATCAAGTATTCCAGCAACTCAATTTCCCTCTGGCATTTCTCAAGCATGTCATCATAATGCTCCTCTTAATTTCTATTCTTTTCTGTCAAAACAAAAGAAACATCATACTTACCTTTTCTTATATCATAATTTCTATATTCAGCCTTATTTCTTTGATCCATGTGCTGAACTTGTCCTCCATCAAGCAATACATCGATGTAATTTTTTTGCTGCAATAGTTCAAAATTATCTTCTTCTGAGAAGTATTCATCATCATATTTGGGCTTACAATATTCATTAATCTCTGTGATTCCTCTAGAAAATTGTCCATCTTTATTTACTTCAAAACCTGCATGCTTACACCAATCATTAGAAACATGATATCCTTTTATAGAATCCTCTTCACAAGACAACTTTTCTTTATCACAATCTACATTCACAAAAATATCATTAGATTGAAAAACATGGGACTCCATATGCTCATCTGATGCTTTGGACATCAATCCTTCAACCTTCTTGGTAAGTATTATATCTGAATGTCTCTTCCCACTGTTCTTTCTTTCAACCGAATTCTGCATCTTCCTTTCAGTCACTGCATCCACTACTTCACATTGAAATAATGTCTCACTTTTTCTAGTGATCAAATTTGGTCCATGCCCTTCCTTTATGCTTTTGGAAAACATGTCCCCATATCTCTTAACCTGCATAACAATTTTCAATAAATGTTCTTCATTCTTAGTCCTTGCAAATCCTGCATTCATAAACAAATTGTCAGAAAAAATATGAGATTCTCGGATCTCATCAATTCCTTCACCTTCATCTTTATCTTCTCCAAGGGTTTTTTCTTGTTTAGGTTCACATATGCATCCCTTATCCTCATGCCCAACTGTTCTAAATGCCTCTCTCAACTTAGCATTAAACCTGTTCTTCAACTTCACCTGCAACATATGCACAACATATGCCATTTCACTTTCTTTGGCAAAATCCACCCATACCTTTGGTCTTCCTTACTTCTTAGTAGTAGTTCTTTGAACATCTCTAGCCGTACCTCAATTTCAGCTAATCTCTTATCAAGTTTGTCTTGACTTAACATTTCAAGGAATTTCTATGAACCTTTACTATGATTCTCAGTAATCATAGTTTTCCTTCTTCTATGAGCTTATCCTTGCTCATTGTAAGTTGCAACCAAGCCATCTCCACAAGCTGACTCTATCAACTTGTCTTCAAATACCATACTAATCTCTTCCATGCTTATTCTTCTTGTTGGTATTTCTACTGATTCTCTTTTCTAGAACCTTTACTTGAGCATCTTCTGCTTCTCTGGCTTCTGCAAATCCCCCTTCTCTTGAGAACATTCAACTTGTCCTCTTTGTTCCAACCTTCAGTTGGAAACTATTAGGTTCTTTCCATAATTCCCCTTTACTGCTGCTACCTATCATCAACAATCTCTTTCACAATTTAGTTGAAAAAAAAAAAAAGACCAATTACCTGTCAGACTTCAATAAATCTGTTTTCTCAAGAACTTTGAAGTTCTTTACTGCCAACCTCAGCAACTTCCTTCTCTCTTTTGTCTAGAATCTCCAATTCTACTAACTCTCTCAAGAGTATTGTGCTCATATGCATTTTCTGCCTCCATTTGAAAACACCAATGGTCCTCTGTTACAATACTCTGACTGCACAGTTCCTTCCTCAAGAAAACCTCTCTTAGTAAATGAGAACTCCAGTTCCTTTATGTTCACCTTCCCATGAACACATATGCTGCTATTGCAGTCTTCTTCTTCTTTCTGCTAACTTTATGATTACAGTCATCCAATCTCCTTTTTAGAATATTCTACTTCCTCCCAAGGTAGAATTTCTTTCCCTGATCTATCATTTTCCTTTCACAACTTTATTATTAGTCTATAGATTGAAAAGAAAATGACATTTCAATTTACCTTAGTCAGATCCTCAAACCTGATCTTACTATGAGCTTTAAGCATTACCAAGGAATAAAATTGACTCTGAATCCTTCTCCATACTCCATCATTGCAACCACCCTTCTTGGTTTTGTTACCTGCAATCTCAAAATTAAAGTCAGCACGACATCAACCTTACACCTTCAATATCCATCATCTTGTTCATCCATTCATCTGTACCCAAAATGGACCATCCTTTGTTTGAATTTTGCTTCTTCCTACAAATAGTATACTAAACGGTATGAAAACCTTGTCCATCCTTTCTTCACCTTCCATGGTCTACTTTCAGGATCTTCTTTATCTGCTGCTCTTTATATTACAATCATACAAATTATTTGTCCTTAGCAAGAACAAACATCAACTATAATAGTCACCAAAATTCTATGAATACAAAGAGAAAATTCTACGCTTTGATACCACTTGATGCAGGCACCACCTGCCAGGATTCTCTGCAGACCTTACTTTAACAAAAAACTCTACGCTGAATTTGAATTATAGTCGTCTTGATGCAGACTTTCAACTTTCATAAACCTTTGCCCTGAATTTGAATTTTCAAGTCCACTAACTTTGGCTAACTGTCACTAAAGTTATCAGTTCCGTTACAAATTAACATAGAGCCTCTAATGTAATCAACATCGGACTTTAAAATTTCATAGGATATAGTTTTATGGGTTTGTTAACCAAAGTTCCTACCATACACTTTAGAACTTCCCGTAATGAATCAGGACCGTCAGATCTCATAGATCGAACTTCAAACCAACGCAAAGCTACATTGGATGAGGGTTACGAAAAAGTTATGGTTCATTAACCATTGCTTATGTTAGTTATTTGTAATAGTTATGAACTATAGATTAACCATAACCTGCACACTGTTTACCTCAATAGATTCATACCATTTTTTATAGTGGATCCTCCACCGTCGCTTACTCCTCCAAATGCACACTAGCCACACGATTTTTGATGGTTCTGTCCTTCTTCCTAGATTACGAATTTATGTCTATTCTTAAGGAATTCTACATCAACAAGGATTTAATAAGGAGTTTATCCTTTCATTTGACCATAAACCATTAGTATATGGATGAATTGATTAACCTCTGCGCGTTTAAACAATACAAGTGCGCAAATATGAATTTCACAGAAGGTATAACACAATTTCTCATCATATAAGAAGAATTCACAATAGCATTACTTTGATCTTCCCAACTGACTTAAACACACAAATTTATACACCTGAAATAATTCTATTTCTTAATAATCTTTCGGAAATTTAAATACAATAAATTGAGTCAATTTACAGAGAATAAAAACCTCAGTTCTTGATCTATGTCTGCTTCCTCCATAGAACTCCTTTTACAATTTCATGAGCTATTACCAGCTTCTGTGAGCTATCTGAAAGCCTCTGCGAGCTACCCAAGAACTTGCTTCTCGAGATCTCTAAGCTAATTTACAATATACCATAATAGTACTTAAATACAAAAGAACTTTCTGTTTCAGATTCTTAATACTTGGATTGAATCGGCTTATTCAAAACTAGATCTTAAATATCTCCTAGAATCCTTCAGATCCTACAATTCCTCAATAAAAGTCTTACTCGAATTATGTCTTTAAAGAGCAGATTCGTTACACCCATGAATCAAGAATCAATGACTCACCTATTCTAGAAACATTAAGATTCAGCTTTAGGGAACCAACTCCCTTGGTAAATGAGTAAACCCTAGGGTAAATTAACAATCTTGAATTTGAGAGTTTATGCTCCTGCATCACCAACCCTTATGATGGATGGAATTTTTGGGTGTCTCTTCCCAACTAACTCACCCCTAAGGGTATTAAACTCGGGTCGCCTTTCTGACGAGACCCACACCTTAACTAAATGAACTAACGAGATTTGACGATGGATGGTGTAAATTAAAATCAACAACAGTTATTGTTATTCAACATATTTAGTCTTCTTTTAAGTGTTTCTTGCATAGTTTTCAAGCAATTTTGTGAGTTCAATTCATCTAAGTTTGGTCTTAATTTCCACATGGTATTAGAGCCTTGGTAGCTTGATTGTTCTCCTCTTCTAATTGATTTTGCGGAGTCGACATCACTCAGTGGGAGCACATTCTGTCTGTTCAAGGGCGCATTTGCTGAAGAATGGATCAATATCACCAAATCATATTGACTCCATTCAACTATTTCAAATGGAAGGAAAGGATGGAGATTTTGACGATGAGTAAAGGCCTCCTAATGCAGCAGTAGAGAAAATTAAATGGCATAATAGGAGAGATGAGGCGTATGGTTTCTTATGTCTCAACATTTCCAGAGACCTTCTATTTCATATTGATGGATTGTTGTATCCAAATGAAGTATGGGTAATTCTTGAATCTTTCTTTTGGAAGATAGATAAGATGAGGGGTCATCAACTGGAGAATGAGCTAATTTCACTGAGTTCAAGAAGCTTCGAATCCTTGCAAGTATACTTCTCCAAATTCAAATCACTGGTTTTGTAGCTAAAACAATGTGGTATTGATAAAGAAGATGAACAACTAGTCTTGGCCATCCTTTCGAAGCATGACCCTGACTACTCAGTATTTGTTTCGACCTTCCATGCCACCAAGTTGATAGTTCAAAACTGGAAGATTCCTTCATTGGAAGATTTCATGGAATCCTTCACTCAGGAGAAAGTCTTGATGGGAACCATCAAACCTTCCAAAGATCAAGCTTTGGTTGCTGGAGATTCCAAAGGTAAGAAGAAGGCTAAAAATTATCCATATAAAAAAGGAGACAAATCCAAGTCTCATGAGGAGTCCTCAAACTCCAAGAAGAAGAACTTTCAGAAGAAGAAAGGTAAAGGTGAAGGTAGCACGTGCACATATTGTGGTAAGGGATTTCATCTTGAGAGCTCTTGCATGAAGAAGCAGATCGATATGTTGGCTCAACTTATGGAGAAGAACAACATCTCCCTTCCTGATGGTGCAAAGAAGAAGGAAGGATGATCCAGTTTCGAAGACAAGGAGAGAGTTCATGCACTGGTTTGAAGAACTGTAAGATCTCCTTCCTTTATCATCGACTCTAGAGTTTCTAGGTACATGGTTTCAACAAAGGATGCCTTCTCATCTCTTGATGATTTGAAAGGTCCAAAGATTTTGCTGGGAGACAACTTAGAAATTGAAAGTAAGGGTACATGTAGCATTGATTTTGACCATGGTTCCTTCAATAATGTCTTGTATGTCCCAAGTCTTGCTGCTAATATCTCGTCAGTCTACCAGATGACCCACACTAGGTCTCCTAAGAAGGTTGTTTTCTCTCCCGATGAACTTTAAATATCTGATATTGCGAATGGTAGAGTCATTGCTAAAGGTTTTGTGGATCATCGTTCAAAAGTATATAGGTTCTCACACTTCATTCCTTTCTCTAACCCCTCTGCTCTCTTCACACATGCCAATGAAGCAAGAAATATTTGGAATGAGAGGTTTGGTTATTTAAACTACAAACATCTTTCAGATTGGTGTGAAAAAGACATGGTTTTAGGACTTCCAAAGATAAATTTTTCCAAAGGAGTCTGTCAGGGTTGAATTCTAGGAAAACATCCAGAGCATATGTATGAGAGAGTCACTCATGAGGGAACCTCAACAACTCTTGAGCTCATCCAAAGTGCAATTTCTATTCCCTTCCCTCATATGTCCATGAGTCAATCCAAGTATGTCTTAACCTTCATATATGACTTTTCCAGGTACTGTTGGGTTTACTTCCTTAAACTCAAGTCTGATTTTTTTGACCACTTCAAGGTTTTTAAAGCCTTGGTTGAGAACCAGTCTGGGAGGAAACTCAAGATCCTCAGATCTAATAATGGTGGTGAATATGTCAAGTATAATTTCACAAAATATTGTGAAGATGTAGGTATCTATATGCATCACTCTATTCCTTACACACCTCAACAAAATGGTGTTGCTGAGAGGAAGAATATAAGCCTCAAGGAGATGACGACTTGTATGATGGATTCTAAGACTTTTCCATCAAAGTTTTAGGCTGAAGCTATAAACTATGAATCCAGAATAGGGTGCCTCACAAGCAACTTTATGGAGTTACTCCTTTTGAATCTTGGAGTGGACACAAGCCTGATGTGTCTCATTTCGATATTTTTGGCTTAAGAGCATGGGATAGAATTCCATTAGATAAAAGGAGGGCATTGGGACCCCAAAGTCAAGAGTTCCTATTTGTTGGGTATTCTGAATATTCAAAAGGGTATAATTTGATCAACATGAGCACTCAAGAATCCTTCATTGAAAGGAGTGTTCAGTTTGAAGAAGAGCCTATGGTAGCAGCAGAAGTTGGAGAGTCCTATTCAACACCTCCACCTTTGATTGTAAGTGAAGAGACTAATGAAATTTATGATTTAATTGTAGATACAAATAAACCCACAAGGCCAAAGTGGGAAACAAATACCATTCAAGCGCCTGGGGAACTAGCTGAAAATCCTAGTGATTCTAGGAGGACTAGATCTCAATTCGAGAGTGCCATTTCTATCAAGGACCCTTTCTTTGTTGAGAAGTGTTTTATAATGATTTAATCTGATCCACAGACATATGAAGAAGCATCCAAATACCCAAGATGACAAATATCCATGAAGAAGGAATTTCATTTGCTCCAAAAGAATGACACATGGGAACTAGTCATTCTCCCCTAGGGATAAAGCTAGTAAAGTGTAAGTGGGTGTTAAAAATTAAATTTGCTGCTAATTGTTCTCCTATGAAGTATAAGGAAAGGTTAGTGGCCAAGGGATTCTTCCAAGTCCAAGGCATTTACTACAATGAGACCTTTGCACTAGTTGCAAAGATGGATTCCATTAGACTAGGTTTGGCCATTGCAGCTTCCAAGCAGTGGGAGGTACATCACATGGATGAGAAGAGTGCCTTTCTACATGGAGATTTGAAAGAATAAATATATATGTAGCAACCAGAAGTTTTTGTGACTAATCCATCTCTTGTGTGTATGGGCTAAAACAAGCTCCCAGAGCTTGGTATGCCAAGATTGATGGCTTTTTTCTATCACTAAAATATTGTAGATGTAACTCTGATCCAAATGTCTATTTGACGCTGATTCATAGTTCTTTAATTATTATTGTATTGTATGTGGATGAACTTCTGATCACAATAAGTTCCAAGAAAGAAATTGCCTCTTTGAAGAGTCCAATGAACCATGCCTTCTCTATTACTGATTTGGGATTGTTAAGCCAATTTTTGGGGCTTGAAATTTCTCAATCATATTTTGAAATCAATGTACGTCAATCCAAGTATGCTTCAGATATGTTTAACAAGTTTAGGATGAAGGATTTCAAGCCAAGAAAGACTCCTTTCCTTTAAAAAATTAAGCTTGAAGAAGCAACGTCAACTCCATTGGTAAACAACACCATGTATAGGAAGCCAGTTGGTTTTCTTCTTTACTTGACTCATATTTGACCTGCTATATCTTATGTAGTGAGTGTGGCTTCCAGACACATGGATCAGTCTCATGAAATTCATTGGAGGGAAGCAAAGAGAATCCTAAACTTTGTACAAGGAACAAAAACTCATGGGATTCACTATGTTGCACAATCTAGCCTAGAGTTAGTTGGTTTTACTAAATTTGATTGGGCAAGTGGAAACAATGATAGAAAATCAAATTATAGATATGTGTTTATGCTTGCAGATGGACTAATTAGCTATTCAAGTAAGAAGCAAAGTGCAATTTCACTTTCATCTACAGAGGCAGAATACAGAGGAGTTGTGAATGCAGCTACTCAGTGTTTGTGGTTGCAGGGAATACTTGGAGAGTTTGGGATCGAGTCTGAGACTTCTACAATAATCTATTGTGACAACCAAAATACCATTTGAATCTCAACTGATCCAGTACTGAGGTAGCGAACTAGACACATAGAGATCCGCTTGCACTACATCAGAGGACTTGTGCATGATGGAGTCATTGCTTTGCTCTATTGCGCATCATCTGAGCAAGTTACAGACATCTTCAGCTAGGTGTTTTCTGAGAAGACTTTCAACAATATCAAATCATTGTGGGGATAGCTGATCATGTGGTGAATATTGATTGAAGACAAGGTTTCTTACAATTTTTTTCATGTCCATGTTTAAGGGAGGATTTTCCCCTTGTGGTTTTACCTCTTTCCTTGTTTTGTATGGACAAGCAGTATGTAAAGGGTGACTAAGCCTTGTTTCTAGGCCCTATATTTATGATATTGTACATAAAGTCAGGATTAAGAGGGGGTGTTGGAATAATCAAAACCCATTCCAATACTTATGATAAAATAATTAATATGTTTGATTAATTTCCTAGGTACTATACTAGCTAGTTTGCACCCAATTCCATTTTTGTGGTTAAACTTTCCAAAACTTCCTCCTGGAGCGCTTTGGAAAGCTTTTGGATAAGATTATTTCAACTAACATACTGCCTAGTTTAGTAAGTGCACATTCCTGCCTTATCCAGAGTGTTATCACCCTGTAATTTTCCTATGGTTGTGGTAGGAAGTCACAGGGGTAACCATTTCAAACCAATCTTTAGATTGCATTCTAGCCAATACAGTCAGAGAGGGCTCTCTCTTTGTCACAAAAATGTTCACATACACATTTGGATTTAAACAAGATTTTAGAAGGCTAGATTTCTGATGGGACATATTTGTTTGTAAATATAAATATTTTAAGACAGACATATATCAAACACCATTGGGCTATGGAGTCACAGTCTGAATCATTCAAGGGTATTACAACAAATAATGAACAATGATTTTCCCTTTTGTACTTTGAGGCAAAGTAAGTGTAATATTCGGCCAAATATATTCAAGTGGTGGTAGGAGAAAGGAGAAAAAGTCCAGTGCAACAAAGAGCACCTATCTACGGATGAATCCCTTGAAAACAACTTTAGCATAATAAGAAGTAAGGGAAATGACAAAAATGGAGCATCTAACAAGGATGAATTCCACAACAATTATCATAGGCACATTACAAATGCAATATCTGATAGAAGGAGCGCTTAATAAAAGGAATTCCTCACATATAACTAGAAATCATTAGCAAGAATTTACACATATGAAAATGATGCAAACAGGAAACACAAACTGAATATGGACACCGCGATGAATCTCATAAACTCAGAGAAACATTTTTCATTATCGCTTCCAAGAAAGTTTACAGAGCTACAGTAAGAGCACAGAGGGTTCAAAAAATGAAAGTCCAACCAACCCATTTACTCCTCCGTAGAGGTTACATTTATAATGCTATTGGGATCTCGAGACCAACCTCGAAACAAAGCCAAATTCGGTTACAAAAAATGACAATCAATCCCGAATCATCATCGTATATCATGATAGCGATGAGGTGGCGCATTCGCCATTATTTCTACATGAAACAGAGAATATGGAATATCGAGCATGCTTGATAAAAATGGTAATGTGATGACTGGGACTCAGGCTCATTTGACATGAAAATGAAGGTTCATGACCCATCCAATGATTTTCTGCTGACTCATCTCGACCCGTTCCTCATCACGCTTGGGCATGCAGTGTGCATTTGGTCCTTCCGAACCTCTCATCCATCTTCCATTGATCTGGAGATGGTAGTTTTAGAGTGGACATTTATTTTGCTAGCACACGTAACTCGATGTGGTCCTTGTAAGAATAGCTTTGCAAATGCGCACATGCTTCTTTAAAGGCGAACAATATTTCAAATTTGTTGACCAATTTATCTACAATTACCCTGCCAGATAGTGACTGATTCATATCTGCAAAGTTTATGTGGTCTAGTCTGCATGCAATCAGTTTTTCATGGTATTCATTTTGAGTTAACATTGCACCCTTTTCTTTCCAGAAGAAAGGGATCCCTTTTTTAAACAGTGGGTCAAACATATCAATAAACAAATTCACTTGGTGGGACAAAATATCAACCTTTTCCTGGACTGTGTCTAAGTGGTAATATTTGTTTATAACCTTTCTAGCCCAAGTCATTACTGAGATTCTATTCTTGACATTTGCTTTCTTTAAATCGTCCTCTAACAAACTATTCAGAAAATCGATAGCATTTTTGGCGTAGTCAACTAGTTTCTTATTCAACTTTTCTCTTGCTACTGTCATAACTTGTCTGGATGAATGTATCACCAATTCCTTATCTAAAATATAGTTTAGGTAGGGCCTGAATATGTCCTCTTCTTCTATGATGGAATCCCATATAATATGTTTTTCCCCTTGAACCTATGGTTGGTCGGTGACCTACTTCATTAATCTATCATTGTTTGTTTGTAGCTCCCAACATTTGGCCTCCCAAGCTTGAGATTTGGCTTCCCAAGTTTTCTTTTCTTGTTCTCTTTGTAATTCCAGGTTCTCCAGGGTCTTGTTTTGGTTTTTTTCAACCTAGTTAATTATAAATCCTTTACACTTACTTGTGACATGGCTTGGACTATGGTCTGTTCACTGAATTGAGTTATAAGAGCAATAATATTGCCTTCAAGCTCTTTCTCTTTCTCCTGTAATGTCCTCTCCATTTCATCATATTTTCCTTTCAAAGTATTTTCACTTTCTACCACCAAAGTCATGTCTTTATGCCATTGTTTCTCCTTATCATCAAACTTTATTAATTTTTCCTTACAATCAGTCAACTCATTCTTCATACTTTATTTTTCTTTCTCTATCTTATCTAATTCAGGTCCTTCTATCAACTGAGTAGCAGGTATTTTTAATTTCTTTTTTTCCAGAAACTGGATAGTATTCTCCTTTTCATCTAATATATTTTTCATGTCGTCTCTCTTGTCAGACTGACCTCCAGCAACTAGAAGATCTGTTTGCAGCTTTTTTATTTGTGTATGATTTGCTTTATTTTCCACCTTTTCCTGTCTCAGTTGATTCTCAATTTTTCTTTTAGTAATTTCCATCTTAGACAACTTCAATGTGGACTTCAACAAGTTTGTAAACAAAATATTCCTAGTCTGTTTGTGAAAACGAATCATGTCTAGGATAGGAATGTCCTCTAGGTCCATCTTCATTTGAGCAACCTTGTTTTTGGTTGCTAATGCCAAGTTTAAAGTGTTATGGACCTGGTCTCTAACAACAATAAGTGACACCTCTTGATTGGAAATATTTCTTACTTCTAAGTACAACTTCAAAGATTCTTTTGAAGTCACCTCCTTCGTTTCCTTATACTTTTCCAACAGCTTCCTGAATTGTGATGTAGAGTCAGTTGGTGTGTTAGCAAAGGCATACTCGTTGACCTCAAAAATAGGTCCAGTTATTTTCATCTTCTGCTTTCCTTTGTCCTCTAATGTAGTTTGGACTAGTTGTCCCTTTTCTTGAATCTTGTGCCTCTTAGGTGTTCTGGCAGTGTCATCCTCTTCGGTGTCCATGACATCTGAAAGATCTCGTTTACTTGTTCTTTCTGAGTGACTGGCAAGAAGTGTAATGTTTACAATTGATTAAATCAACTTAGAAATGTCAGGCATCAATGAATTAATATCCTTTACAGAATAATTTGAATCCTCCCGCACATGAGTATCTTTGGGGGTCTCCTTTGGATAGTCATCCCAATTGGAAGCATCTGCAAACCCAACAACCTCTACATGCTTGAAAGGATTTCTCTTCACAAATTTTCTTCTATTTGAGATAACTTGATGAGGATCATAATCAACTACAAGATATGTAAGAAACCCCATCTCCTTCAATAAGTTCTCAATCATTGGTAGAGCGGTTTTATTCTTGATGGTAAAAGGCCCTACCTCCTAGGGATACTTAATATCAGTAGACTTTTTGAATTTCAAGAAGTGTTATGTTTCTCCTATTAAATTCTGGCTGATGAAATCCATAGAGAACACTCTAGGGGTTAAAAAGGTTGGAAACATATATGGTGGATGAGTAAGGCCATACAATCTGATCACAGTTCCATTCTCAAATAAGAACCAATCACCTATCTTGGTATCTATAGAGAACTGCAAAATAGTTCTCATCTATGGTAATACTCTGGGAAGCCTCTTCTGAAAAATAACATTGTATATCTCTGACATGAGGAAGTTCATGAATTTTGATTAATCCTTACTCATCTCCTCAGTCAATACCATTTCTGGTAACTGCAAAGTCTTCTCATTGAAGGAAAGGAACATTTTTAACAAATAAGATTGAAACCTAAAGGTCTTGTTTTTGCCAAAGTCCATTAACTGAGAATGAATATTCTCAGCTAGGAACTCATCGAACTTAAGACATGATACTTGCACTGTCTGAATTGGCTCATCTGAATCAATTGGGAAAGTGATTAAGACAAAAAGTAAACTCATGAGGGGCTCAGTAATGTACTTGTCAGTGTCCAAACCTAAGAACTGACTCAACAGAGTGACAATGCACTGGGTTTCTTTGTTGAACAAGATGGAATTGATTGGAATTGGTTGGTCAAATAGATTTATATCAGGTTTGAATCATTTCTTGAAAAAATATTGTTTATTTTCTACCAAAGAATCTTTGAAACATTGAAATATAGACTCTTCTTTATAATCTTGGGCTTTTAGGGTAAAATACTCATGGATCGACAAGGTTTTTCTGATAGATAAAGGGGTGATAGGGTACAGGACTGTGGAGCTGTTAATGTCCATAATCACTCTCTTGGAAAGAGAATAATTATCGGTACACCAAGAAACAAATTCCAGGAAACTCGGGGTTTGGTCAGTTGTGAAAGAATGGAAGTAAGACTGGTAAATGTCATGTACATCAGTTCCTTATTCTTTAATCAGTCTTAGCTTCTCCTTAACCGCACCAATGGGTCCATTTAGCAGAAGCATATCAAATACCTCAACATCCCTATCCTAGAAATCTTCTTCTACTTTCTGTTATTAAATATCCTGAACTTCCATACTTTCAACTTGAGCCATTTTATAGTTTCAGAAGGGACAAAAGGCCTACCTAGTGATTTTGATAGGTGGCCGAATGACGCCGTATGAGTTGGCTTGTGTGTGTGTGTGGGTTTCTTACTTCTTGTTCTTGTTTGGCGTGTGTGTGTGTCTATTAATAGGGAGTATAAGGAGGAGAATAGAGTGGAACTCTGATCGGGGGAGGAATAGTGAAAAGAGTTATGGTATACATAGTTTGGCATAGTGTTAATTTTTGAGGGCTTAGGGGCCTCAAATTTTTGGTTGGGGGTTGGTTGGGTGGAGAGTCCCCCCCTAACTGTTGTTGCAGAGGAGCTGACCGATCAAGCAGGTCAAGGGATTTAAGAAAAACTGACAAGATAGTCATCAATAAGGTAAACTGAGATTCTTCTCATAGCCCTACAACCTTTAATTTTTTCTACTCATCTGTTATTATTTCATGTTAATATTTAACATTGTTTTTTATATTGTCTCATGGCATCTAGAGGTAGATCACACATGGTATATGCCATGTTATTATTTCATATTGGTATTTTATTTCTTCCTCATGGTATTTGATTCCCAATGATACATAAATTATGATACTAAGGTTAGTATATTTTGTATGTTGTCACCTCATGCAAATATTCACTGTGGCACCTTATTTTACGGTTGTTGATTCATGGTGGATTTTCACGACATATTAGTAAGATGCTTAATGATTTCATGATGGTATCTTGGCTTGTTATTTTATTATGGTAACACATAACATCTGGGATACAGTAAATGTTTATGAAAATTTTGGCATAATTTACCATGATGATGGCATATGATGCATTCTATTGCAAATATTAACTTATGATGCATTCTTGAGCACATACGATTCATAATTGATTTCATGATATCTTATTATCTTGAGGAAATTGATACTAATCATAGTTCATTGTGGTGAGTGGAAGTATGTTTCAGGTAATCCACTCAAAGAGCCTTGTGAGGCTAATCATTCTAGGATTTCGTGGGAGCCCATAACCATGAATGAGAATGGTTATTACAAACACCTTATGGGATGGGGGATAAACTCAACAATTAAATCTATGCTTGTGGTTCTTAACTATTATACTAGAAGTCGATGACTAGAGGCATCCTTTCTGGAGAGGAGGCATATGGAGGACTTCCGATGCCTAGGGATAGTGCCTTAAGTGTGCATATAGAGAGAGTATATACTAGCCTTTTGAAATTCCTGGTTTATAATGATCCTAATATTGAGATCATAGTACTGGTAACCATATGCCAGTTAATATCAATGAGGCCTATATTCTAGTTAAATTTTGATGCGGTAGCACCTTTACCAGAAATTGGGAGGGTGCCTATGCCATGGTAACTTCCCAGGCCACTTTCGATACCTACTGTATGATCCATGAACATGTTACAGTAGAGGTACCATGCCATGGAGAGCAAGACTATTCAAAGTTGGCGTGGAGGATTATGGAGGTGGTAGATGGCATGATTCTCAGGGACATGTAGAGTAGGGAAGGAGGAAGTTTCACATGTGTATTTTTATTTTTCTGTATTGACTTATTTGATGCTTGAGTGTGCAAAGAGAATGCTGCATAATTGTTTGACGGATTTCTTATTAGACACCTAGGGAATTAATCCAGAGAATATTCTAACTTAGGGTGGAATGATTGTGTTAGTGTAGGTAGAATATTTCTATGTGATGGCCACATGCATAAATATCTCATCTTCACAATAATACTAGCTATATATATTACCTATTATTTACATGACTGATTTAGTACATCTTTTTATTTGTTGCTAATGGGTTATAACTTCAGGAAGAAGTTGTTTCCTGAAGGAGGGGAGTATGTAACAACCCAACATTATATATTAGTGTATGGTATATGATAATGGTAAAAATGTCAAGAAATATATAAACAAATTAGAAAAGAAAATGTGTATTATAACTTAATTTAGGTGCATGAGTGACAAGTGTGTCACATATGCAAAAAGTAAGAAATTCAATAAATTATGGAAATTAAGTAATTAAAAGGAGGACAAGACCAAGAGAAGGGGGCTGTGGTATTGTTGGTGGATTTTGGGGTTTCTTGCTTCTTGTGCTAGTTTGTCTTGTGAGTGCGTATGTTAATAGGGAGTACAAGGAGGAGAAGAGGGTGAAACTCTGATGGAGGGAGGAATAATGAAAATAGTTATGGTATACAGTCTGGCATAGTGTTAGTTGTTGAGGACTTAGAGGACTCATCCTTTTGGATGGGGGTTGGTTGGGTGGAGAGTTTTAACACCAAGTGTTGTTGTGGATAGAGGAGCTAGCCAATCAAACAAGACTAGGTGTAATTTTTCTCAGTTTCAGCCACCGGTTTAAATGTAAAAAAATTATCTCTATTTAATGCCCAACCCAGAAATAATATAGGCCGGAAATTGCACAAAATTTCAGACCATAAAAAATAGTGCTGTAACTCAACTTTAAAGATAGAAAATAAAAATATAAATGCACTCCATGAAACTTCAGACTCAAGAAGTTTTGGCAACTTGCCCAGGAAAAAATCACAAGGGGAAAACCTGTTAGGAGAGAGAGATTTTTATTTTCAGGAAACTTTTACAGAAAAACTCAGAAATTTTCAGACTAACTTATCTAAACCCGGAAGAGAAAATTTCTGTCTTGTTTTCTGTGCTGAACAGTAAAAAATAAAACTCATAAATTTTGTTGAAGGTGCCTTAAAAAAATTGCCAATGTATGGATTGTATAACAACCTGCTGTACGTACTATCTCGAAAACCGTGCCTACAATAAATGCCTCAGGATTCGTTCCTGCTGGTTTGTCTCGGTATTCATGCCTAAAAAACCTCCTCGAAATCTATGCTGAAAACCCACCTCGAAATTCATGCCATACCTTCTTCCTTGATTTTTTTGATGTACGAAACCGTACAGTACGACCTGTACGAACATGCAACTATTTAATGATGTTGTGTCGAAATGCTCGACATTGGGTTGATGCACTATTTTCTTACTCTCGTACTCTGCGTAGTGAGAAAGTGAATAATATTTCACATTGGGAGATTTGGGAGTACATTGGGTTGATGTACTATTTTCTTACTCTCGTACTAGATGGAGTTCTTGCGGGATTATTATGAGTCCCGATTGTTTTCTGTGGGGTATAAGGGTGGTAAGGGATACCCCCTACTATTCTTTCTATATTACTTTGACTCTGTTCTCTAGTACTGTCTGAACTGTCTTCAAAGAAGGAAGATCTGAAATCTACTTTATATCTTTTACCGCTACGTGTACATCCAATTTCTTCAGAATCACTTTCAAACTCTTGTGACATTACACTTACTTAACTTATTCATCTGAGAATATATCCAGTACTCCTCTTTCATATAATAACATCTTAAGGGACAAATTTAAAGAGTTCAAGTACTTACCGTGATATCCTTTGAAGAAGTACCTTTCTGCTTCGCTGAAACTTTTTCTTTGATCAACTGCAAACTCTGTAATGAAGCCTTCCAGCAAACTCGCAATCCAGAAGTCTACTACCCGTGAAATGGGATTATCTACGCTCTTCACGGTGTGAATCAGCTCCGGTGTCCAAACAGTGTTCCTTTTATTCTTGAATATATGCTTATCATTCAACTTTGATAACCAATTGTACAACTCATTTGCATAGGTCACAAAAAATATCTCATGTAGGTCTGTGAAGATATGTTTTTGTAACCAGTCCTCTGCACTCAACGTAGGACTCTTGTTTTCTGTCGCAGCGAATTCTCTTTCCTTAGACTCAACCCACTGGTTAAGTTCTTCTTTAGTAGGATGCCAACAAAACATTAGCTCTTCAATTTGTTCAAAGCCGAAAATGGAACCATTTGTTGGTTACGACTGGGCAGACCCGGGTTTACTTTATTGTACCAACAAAACCCCTAGCTCACTGGCCCTTTCGGAAACAGACCGCAGAATGGCCTGAAGTCTCACCCGAAGTGATCTTGGATGGGTTGGATGAAGAATCAGGTTTCCTCAACCAGGTTCTGTAGCATCCTAGTGCCGCTTGTCTCTTCTTATCTAGCGGGATCTCTCTGCGAGGTGCTGTTTCTCTCTTCTTAGCTGACTCTGTTATGGAACTGACTCTTATCACATCGCAGCTTCTAAGACGATGCGCAAATGTTCTCCTCTACTCGCCTCTTTACCTGCGATATCTCACACCGCAGCTCCTCCGACGGTGTGATATCGCCTTTCTATACTGCGATAGTTCTACAATAAGACTCAATATGACTCTCAGAGTACGAGATGACTGACATTGGGTTGATGCACACTCTCAAGGTCCAAAGGATTGTACACTTCCTATCAACTCGTCCTCTTCGCACCTTCTAGATATGGTAGCCTGCGATGTCTGCACATGACTAACGCCACAAGGTGTTTGATGCGGTACACCCCTACAAGGCAATGTCTGCGATCCTGATGGTGTAGGGTCAGTAAAGAAAGTTTTAGCTTGCTGAAACATTTCTTTGTTCTTCTGTAGGTCAAGTGGTGTTGATTTAGTAGTGGCTTTACGCACCCACTCCGGACCTGTATTCTTTTCGGCATCCTGCGATGTTCTACTAGTATACACACCGCTGCGAGTCACAATATTGACTCTTGAATCTGGTTCTTTTTGCTTAACAGCAATAAGCTGAATATTCTGGTGTACTGCTGGCTTAGGATCCCTAATCTTGGCTATCAAGATAGGACATTCTTCTATAGTATGATCATAGGACCTACAATACTTACATGTCGTAGTAGGGTTCTGACAATCCCTAGCATAATGTCCTATAGCTCCATAGTTGTAACAAGTAATCGGTCCACGGCCACGGCCAAAGCCTCCACCACGGCCTTGTCCTTTGAATCCTCCACCACGACCATCACGAGCCGGTTCATGCTGTGGTCCTGCTGCTAGACCTGGTGTTTCTGGTTGGAATTTGTAGAAGTCATGTTTTCTCTCTACCATGAGGTCATAAGCTCTGTAGTTATTTTCATCATGTCCTACTGACTTACAGAAGTTACAATATAAATTCTTGGGAGTTTGTACATACTTCTGAAGTAAAGGGCATTCCTATGGTCTATGTCCTCTTGTTCTACAGATTTCACACCATGGCCCTTGATTCTGTACTAAGGGGTTAGGAGCCCTGCTTTCTAAATACTCAACAAATACTGGACAGTTATATTTAGTATGGCCCTGTCCTTTACACTTGGTACACCATAGTTCTTGTGCAACCTCTTTTCCTTTCTTAATCTCATGCAGCTGTAACGTGAGATTGGCTAACTGGTTCTGCAAGTTTGTCATACCTGTACTAGTCTTAGCTAGAGGTGAAGCCTATAGTTTCATTTCCATATCTAATGCTTCATCCTGCGTATGGAGTTTCTGTTGCATTAGTGGAAGTCTGATATGAGGGAGCAGTGCTGTGATGAACCATTCCTTATGCTGCTCCGGTGCAAACTCAAAGCTAACTTGGTCTATAAGTGCTTTAAATTTCTGATTGAAGTCCCATACTGACTCCGTGGGTAACTGTTTGATGTCTTTAAGCTCTGTAATACATTGTGACTCAGACTTGGGTTTCTTAAATTCTTTGATCATGGCGGTCCTAACCTGGACGAGCGTTCTGGGCTGCGCTGATGTATACTTCATATACCATGTTAAGGCTCTTTCTCTAAGTGTAGTGGCCAACTAGACAAGTTTAGTATTATCATCTTGGATCTGTTTAATGGTCCATATAGCTTCACATAGGAACCAATGTTGTTCTACGTCTTTTGCCCTGTACCCCTAAAGGTAGGAAATTTCATGTCATCCCCCATTCTGTTTCTACGTGGTGGATTCTAATTTGTTGTATTGCTACCACTCGACGGTGTATATGTAGGTGATGTAGAGGTAGTATGTACGGTGTGTGAACTACTAGATGGAGTTCCTGCGGGATTATTTTGAGTCCTGGTTGTTTTCTGTGGGGTATAAGGGTGGTAAGGGATACCCCCTACTGTTCTTTCTATATTAATTTGACTCTATTCTCTAGTATTGTCTGAACTGTCTTCAAAGAAGGAAGATCTGAAATCTACTTTATATCTTTTACCGCTACGTGTACATCCAATTTCTTTAGAATCACTTTCAAACTCTTGTGACATTACACTTACTTAACTTATTCATCTGAGAATATATCCAGTACTCCTTTTTCATGTAATAACATCTTAAGGGACAAATTTAAAGAGTTCAAGTACTTACCGTGATATCCTTTGAAGAAGTACCTTTCTGCTTCGCTGAAACTCTTTCTTTGATCAACTGCAAACTCTGTAATGAATCCTTCCAGCAAACTTGTAAGCCAGAAGTCTACTGCCCATGAAATGGGATTATCTACGCTCTTCATGGTGTGAATCAGCTCCGGTGTCCACACAATGTTCCTCTTCTTCTTGAATATATGCTTATCATTCAACTTTGATAACCAATCGTACAACTTATTTGCATAGGTCGCAAAAAATATCTCATGCAGGTCTGTGAAGATATGTTTTTGTAGCAGTCCTCTGTACTCAACGTAGGACTTTTGTTTTCTATCGCAGCGAATTCTCTTTCCTTAGACTCAACCCACTGGTTAAGTTCTTCTTTAGTAGGATGCCAACAGAACATTAGCTCTTCAATTTGTTCAAAACCCGCAACGAAACCATTTGTTGGTTATATCTGGGCAGACCCGGGTTTACTTTATTGTACCAACAAAACCCCTAGCTCACTGGCGCTTTCGACAATAGACCGCAGAACGGCCTGAAGTCTCACCTGAAGTGATCTTGGATGGGTTGGCTGAAGAATCAGGTTTCCTCAACCAGGTTCTGTAGCATCCTAGTGCCGCTTGTCTCTTCCAGCCAGCGGGATCTCTCAGCAATGTGCTGTTTCTCTATCTCTAGCTGGGTCTGATAGGGAGCTGACTCTTATCGCATAGTGGCTTCTAAGACGATGCGCAAACGTTCTCTTCTACTCGCCTCTTTACCTGCGATATCTCACACCGCAGCTCCTCTGACAGTGCGATATCGCCTTTCTATATTGCGATAGTTCTACAGCAAGACTTAATATGACTCTCAAGGTCCAAAGGTTTTCTCTCTGGGTATAATAGTTCAGTTAACCTTCTTCAGGGAGTTAAACAACTTCACTTAAGCTTCTACAATCTAACTCGCTTAACATCAACTATACTCAACTTGCTGAACTCATATACGGAAGTCACTTAACACTGTAACTGTTAACTGTCATGAATCAAGCACTGATAGACTCTTATATAGACTACTTGATACATCCAACTCACGATTAACCTTCTATGTTACTGTAAACTAAAGGATAGCATACATTCACTCAATAACTAATAAGAAAAGTTCATGTAACAGATAACAGATAGCAAATAAGTAAAGCACAATCACATGACACAGTCGCACAACACACGGATTTTACATGGTTCACTTCCAGGGGGGGGAAGCTACGTCCACGGGAACTGGTTTTTATATTATATCTTGAGAGAGTAAACACAGTTCCGCTGCAACCTATTATGTAGCTTGAGATATTCTGGGAAACTCCGCGCACACACAGCCGAGAGCCCTTCTCTCTTAGATCTCTTCTCCTTCTATATTTCCTTCTTACAATATACTCTTTCCTCTCTCTCTCTCCCAATCCCTGCGGATTGTTACATTCATGCTCAAGGAGCCAACTGTTGGTTACAGTAAGATAACTACAGACTGAATAACAGAACCAGAGCTCGACTCTTCCTCAATGTCTACTGTCTACGAGCTAACAGACCAACTGACTAGATAATTGTCTATCTGAATGTCTTGCTAGCTAACCTTTCACAATACAAAATACATGCTTAAATAGGCGGCCCGAAGGTCTCGCCATAATACAAAACTGTGGGCCTATCCCAACAGTAACCCAAAACTCCAACTATGACAGTCAGGCTATCTGTACTTTGAACTGCCGCTTTCCGTCACACCACAGCTTTCTGCAGTCTTCCACGCTTCCTGGCGTTGATCGTGGGTATGGGCGCCGCTTCCTTGGTCGCTCCCCTTCTGTCCTTTGTCTTCAATACCTCGGCCCGTTGCTCCTTTTCCATTTATGAGGGTAGCTGAGCCCTCCTGTTTTCGCCGCTTCCTTAAGTGCAGTGGTTGAGCTCTCTCTTCTCGGCCGCTGCCTTAAGTGCAGTGGTTGAGCTCTCTCTTCTTGGTCGCTCCAGGTACTGTATCCTTTGACTTTCTTGTTTTGATATAGCAGCTTTTCCTGTAGCTGCGGGGCCCTGCTCCAACAAAGCTGCAATGGGTCTCTCTCTTCCTGTGATAAATAAGCCATCCACATACAATATAAGAATGAGCAGATCATCTTCAACCATGATGAAATAGAGATTCAGATCCGCCTCACTCTTCTGAAACGCCATCCGATGCAAGTAAGAGTCAATCCTGGAGGACCGATCTCTAGGAGCTTGCTTCAACCCATACAAGGATTTCTTCAGCCTGCAAACATGAGACTCTCTCTCATGAATCTCAAATCCCTGAGGCTGCTCAACATACACCTCCTCCTGTATGATTCCATTGAGAAATGTGGTCTTCCCATCCATTTGATGGATCTTCCAACCCATTTCTTCCACAATGGAAATCAATGCCCTGATCAAAGTATAACGAGTAACTAACGCAAAGGTCTCATCATAATCCATTCCCTCAACCTATGAAAACCCACGCGCTACAAACCGAGCCTTATAATTCTCCACACTACCATCAACAACATGCTTTAGCTTGTAAAGCCACAAAGAAGTCACCACTGAATTCCCCTCAGGTCTCAGAACTATCTCTCAAACATCGTTCTTCATGATGGAATGGTACTCATCCCTCATGGAATATTTCCAAACATGATGCTGGGAGGCCTCCTCAAAAGTAGAAGGCTCTGAATCATGAAGAATAGCCACTAATTCCATGCCCAATCTGTTTGGCATATGAATGGTCCTCACTGACTCCCTGGGTATCCCAAAATACCGAGCTTCCTTCAAGGTGTCCCGAAGCCACTTAGGATTCTTCTTCCCTAAAGGTTTCTCCCATACTGGTCTATCCTCATATGATGAACTACCAGAGGTAGAAGCCCTAGTAACCTTTGAACTAGAAGCTAGTGTACCAACAACTGGTGAACTCTATGATCCCGATGCTCTGTACAATGAACCTGTAATCTGAGACCCAAAACCTTTCCCCGAAGATACTGTTGGCTGAACCACTAAAACTGGTGAACCTGTGCCCATACTGTGTGGTCCAGTAACTCCGAAAACCTATGAACTTGACTGCTGCACTAATGGTACCAGTGAAACCACCTAAGGTGTAGGAACCTGCTGCTCTCCCTGCTGCAATTCTCTAGACTTCCTAAAGGCCCATTCCTCCTCAAACTTCACTTCCTTCCTCACAACAACTTTCCTCTGAGAAGGAAGATAAATACTGAAGGGATTCGAAGTCTCATCATATCCCACAAATATGCCTTTCTCTGTGGTGGGATCCAACTTTGTACTCTTCTTAGAAGGGACATGAGAGTAAGTCAAACTACCAAATATGCAAAAATGGTTAACCTCAGGCTTCTTTCCTGTGAAACAATCCTCAGGTGTCATGTTCCCCATGGCATGATGGGGACTTCTGTTCTCAAGATAAACATCTGTACTGCATGCACCTGCCTAAAGGAAGAAAGGAAGTGACTATTCATGTAACATAGCTCTAGCTACTCCAACAATAGACCTGTTCTTACTCTCCACCACTCCATTATGCTCTGGAGTGTATGGAATCATCAACCTCCTCCATATTCCCTCCTGTCTGCAATATCCATCAAAATACTTGAAGGTATACTCACCCCCATTATACGATCTGAGAGCTCGTATCTTCCTCGCTATTTGGTTCTCCACAAGATCTTTGAACTCTTGGAACCTCTGCAAGAGCTCCTCATATTTCTTGCTCTTCAGGAAGTAGATCTAGGTCTTCCTGGAATGATCATCTATGAATGTCACATAATACTCATATCCTTTCAAAGAAACATATGACATAGGTCTACACAAATTTGAATGTATCAAGTCAAGAATCCCTGCTGACCTACTATCACTACTAGGAAAATCAGTGTTGGTGTACTTTCCCAAAGCACACCCCTTGCAAACATCACTCTGCTATGTGCTAAACACTAGAAAACCTTTAACCATATGTCTCAACAACCTCAAATATGGATGATGCAAGTGAGCCATACTCCTATGCCATAGCTCACAAAGCTCGTTGCTGCTACTATGTGCCAAGGGATGCTGGGGATGAAATAAGAGCTTGTATAGTTTCCCACATCTAACTACAATGGAAAATGAAGCATATGGTCCCGCGGTCTTGGGAAACACACGCACATGTCCATCTAGGAAGGAAAACATAAGACCCTGTTCCTCAATCATGGAGACTAAAACCAAGTTCTTCTTCAACCTAGGTACATACAATACATCTCTCAAAACCATGGGATTCATTGACTCCCTCTAAAAGGTAATGGTCCCATACCCAACTATTCTAAATACACAATCATCTCCCAACACTACCTCCACATCAGTCTCTTCCTGTGAAAGCTCGAAGAACATCTCTCGAGCACCTTTCATGTGGCTCGAAGCTCCACTATCAATATACCATGTGCTGGAAATAGATGCACTGTAGGAATGGTTTGTTAACAAGGAAAAATCCCTCTCACTATCAACATCCACATTGGTGATAATATATTATCTCTCTCTCTCTATCAACATGTCTAGTGCAGAGAAAAAACTCTCTCTAAAATCTAGCTACAAAATCCTCAACCTCTGCTGAAGCTGTTGTCTGATGCTGCTTCTTCTTCTTCTTGTTTGGACACTACCCAACATAGTGCCCCATCTTCTTACAAGCAAAGCAATTTACAATGCTCATATCCTTGTTTTTCCCATCCTGCTTCTTGGGCCCACCCTTCTTGGGAACCTTCTTGAACTTCTTCTTCCCCTTCGCTGTCAAAGCCACCTTCTCCTCATCCTACCTACTAGTAGAAGCACTGCCCTACAAAATACCCCTCTGGGTCTCCTCCTGAACAAAATAATCACATATCCTGTCCCATGTAGGTAAGTTCTCCCTAGCCACCAAAGCCTCCACAAACATATCCCAAGGCCTTGAAACCCCTTTCAAAGTTGTCCGTAGTAGCTCTGCATCAGGAAAAACCTCCCAAACTACTGTAAGCTCATCTCTCACCTGAGAGATCCTAGTAAGGTAAGATATCACAACCTCCCCTTTGGCCATTTCGATACTCTTCAACTTCTCTCTCAAAACCATCTTCCTATTCTCGTTTGAGATCTGAAACAATCCGGTCAAAGCATCCCACATATGAAATGCACGGGTCTTACTTAGGATGTGAGGAATCACATGGTCTTTAACAACATCTAGAATTATACTTATAGCTTTTATGTCCTTCTTGTTGAAGGTGGCGAGAGCTGCTGCATCAGTGGTAGGCGGAACAATAATAGGGACTGCTGAAGTGTTATAAACCAACTCATCCCACAGCTCATTCTCCTCCAATATCGACATGATTCCAACTTTCCACGTAATGAAATTCCTAGCCCCATCAAGCTTATCCTCCATTCTAAGTCAAGTGGAAGTCATATTTCTCAAAGTTCAAGTTTCAACTAAGGCTGCTCACTGTCAAAACAAAATTTTCTGAGTTATGGAAATTACTTTTTGTCTGCAAAAATTTAATTTTCTGCCCCACCAAGCTTTGATACCATGTAAATTTTCTCAGTTTCAGCCACCGGTTTAAATGTAAATTTTTTATCTCTGTTTAATGCCCAACCCAGAAATAATAAAGGCTGGAAATTGCACAAAATTTCAGACCATAAAAAAACACTGCTGTAACTCAACTTTAAAGACATAAAATAAAATTTTAAATGCACTCCATGAAATTTCAGAATCAAGAATTTTTGGGAAATTGCCCAGGAAAAAACCAAAAGGGGAAAACCTGTTAGGAGAAAGAGATTTTTATTTTCAAGAAAATTTTACAGAAAAACTTAGAAATTTTCATACCAACTTATCTCAACCTGGAAGAGAAAATTTCTGTCTTGTTTTCCGTGTCAAATAGTAAAAAATTAAACCCAAAATTTTTATCGAAGGTGCCTCGAAAAATGTGCCACTGTACGACAGCTTGCTGTACTTACTGTCTTGAAAACCGTGCCTACAATAAATTCCTTAGGATTTGTGCTTGTTGTTTTGTCTCGGTATTTGTGCCCAAAAAACCTCCTCAAAATCTACGCTGAAAACCAACCTCAAAATTTGTACAGTACCTTCTTCCTTGATTTCTGTGCTGTACAGAATTGTATAGTACGACCTGTATGGACATGAAGCTATTTAATGCCGATGTCTCGAAATTCATGCCAACATAGCTCCCCAAAATTTGTGCCCTAATTTTGTTGCTTTTTCCTCGATTTGTGTGTTGTAAATTTTCTCTTTCTCAAAAAAAAACTTTCCTCTCTCTTAGCTCGCTCCTTCACTTCAATCTACAAAAAGTGAGTGGAAATTCCTTTCCTCTCCTTTTTGGTGAGAACCCTAGGGTTCATCTAATCCAATGGTGGAGATTAGATGAGATGAGTGGATGAGATTAAATGCTCATTAAATCTCATTTAAAAATTAAATTCACTCACCTCCCTTAAATTTTCCAAAAAGTGACTTTATTCTCTAAAGTCAAATTAAATGTTCATCTCAAGTCATTTAATGCAAGGGTCACTTTATTTCCCCCTTTTAAGTGACTAAGGCTAAAGTCACCTAGAGGAACACTTTCCTAGGTACAAAAATCAAGACAAGGGACATAAGAAAAACTGGTAAGATAGTCAACTATAAAGTAAACAATGATTCTTCTCATTGCCTTACAATCTTTAATTTATGCTAGTCATTTGCTATTATTTTATTTATGATATACACATGATGCAATAAGTTCTCTATGGAATTGTTATTTATAAATTTGCATTTGATTTTGGGTTAAATCTATTATAGTGTTTTTTGAGCTTGTTACAAAATCAATGGTTAAAAAATATTGCTTCAAGTTCTATTTGCAATATCTATAAATGTTGGAAATATTGTTGTCATTGATGTCAAAGACAAGGGGATATTATTGATATCTAAGATGGAGATGAAGACTGCTGAAGATATTGTTGTCATTGATGTCAAATATAGAGGAATATTGTAGATAATAATGATGGAAAAATGAAGATAATGTTGTGCACATCACTTACCCACTTGCAGAGGCAAGCAAACCAAAGTAATATGAAGAAACCACAAAATGGGACCACCTTGTGACAAAAGGAGGACAATTTGCAATAATGAGTAGGAAATATAACCATGATGCCCAAATGAAGACCCCACTTGCCTACTTGTTGGAGGTAGAAAAAACAAATAAATACGAAGAAACCACACAATGGGTCCACTTTGCAGGCAAAGGAGTGTTGTTCCAATTGTAACTTCAGAAGATATTCTGTTGTAATTATCATTGTATATGGTTGTACCCCCATCAGAGATGTTTTCCCTCCATTCGGGATGTCATTATTATGATTGGTCAATGAGGTAAATCCTCTTTTTTAAGTCGGGGAAATATTCCCCAAGATAAATAAAGTAAAATGTATTTTTGAGTCTTCCTAGGTACGTCAACCCCAAAGAGATAACCCATATGACCTAGTTAGTTGAGTAAGTCACACAACTGAAGAATAAAAATAGGGAGGCACCCTCCCTATTTGGACACACACCCACTCACTCTCAAGTGTGCATTAGGAGAGAGAGAGGACAAGTTCGCAAGAGTTGAAAGAGAGAGAGAGAGCCGCATAAGACTTCTTATTCTTGGGGTTTTCCATCTTGTGATGTTGTATTAGTGACAAAACTATTTTGAGAAAGTTCGCGGGGTTTTATCCTTTATGGTTTCTTCGAGGAAAATATTTGTGCATTGTGTATATTGTGTATCTTGTTGTGCTTGTTATTATTTTAGATAAAAATCCTAATCAAATTGAATTAAAGTAGAAAAACTAACATGGTATCATATCTTCTCTAAAAGAAGGCATTATGTAGCATCGAGAAACTAGGGCTTCCTAGTTCAATGTATTCTCTCCATAGATCAAGAAAATAGGGCTAGACACATGTTTTGGAGGAAGCAAAATTAAATTTGGAGAATTTTCATTTTTGACCTTGACATTAGTGCCGGGAGAAAACTAGGGCATCAAGATTTTGGGGTTTTCATCCATCAATCCAAAAAAATAAGTACATTAGGAAAATTTCCCTAGAAGGGCGAATCTTTTTGTGGAGTCAGAATTTAGTTTCGAAAATTTTCATTTTTGGTCTCATCTCTGCTGCTAGGGGAAACTAGGGCATCAAGTTTTTGGAGTTTCCCTCCAAAAAATTTGGAAAAGGAACTCACTGAGCAACTCGCCTCAAGGAGGCACATCTTTCTATCTAGACATAATTCCAAGATTTGAAGTTTGGAAAATTAGGGTTTCTCTATGGAACCCTAGGTTAGCCAGCTCTAGAATCAGCTTGGGAATCTCAAATTGGTAAGATCTATTTGTTTTCTATTTCCATTTGAGATTCTCATTTCAAAATGACTCATTGCACCCAGCTTGATTCTAAGCTTGGGGGAGCCGACAACTTTCGAGCATGGAAGTATAGGATCTCCCCGAGCCTTGAAGAAAATGATTTAGACAAGTATATTAGTGGGGAAGTTCCAACTCCAGAGGGAGATGAAGCTAAGGCTATCCATAAGAAGAATTTGGTCAATGCAAATAGAATCATTGCAGATTTTATTAAGGATCATCTTATCCCTAATGTGTCACCCTTGAAGATACCTAAGGAAGTGTTCGATGCTTTAGCGAAGCTGTTTGAAGGAAAGAACATCAATCAGAAGATGACATTAAGGAACCAGATAAAGAATGCGAAGATACAAAATTTAGATACCATGCAATCCTACTTCACGAGGGTTTCCCAAATCAAGGAACAACTCGAAGTAGTTTAAGAGAACGCAGAAGAAGGAGAGAGTGTCATGAACACCTTGAATGGTCTCCCAAGATCATGGGATTCATTCATTCAAGGAATATGTGCCAGAAAGAAGTTTATCACTTTCAATAGACTTTGGGAAGAATGCACACAAGAAGAAGCTTGACTCCTAGCAAGAGGAGAGAACATGGGAGCAACTAAAGATCAAGCTCTCACATTTCACACTAGAAGAAATCATAGAAAGAAGGAGGACCATCATCACAAGTAGAGGGAGGACCATGATCAAAAAATTAAAAGGAAACCAAGAAGAGATCTATCCAATATTATATGTTACACATGTGATGAGAAGGGACACTACTCTAGAGACTGTCCCAGAAAAAAAGGCTCCTCCAACAAGAAGTCGAACAAGAAAACACATCATGCTCACACTGCTGAAGATGATTAACCAACAATGAAAAGAATAAGAGAAGAAATAATTGATTCCTCAAGTGATGAGGGATATGTACTTTAATCCAGATGGATTCAACCCATGATTAAGAAGAGCATCTTATCCATCTCACTTGGATAAGAAGGGATGAAGTTGTGAGTGAAGAAGTGACACTCGGATTCAAAACCAATATACAATCCCATGTGATCTATGGTATATAATACTTGCTCAAGCATGAGAAATATAGACATAGGTCCTCAAAATCAGGGATGGAAGGAATCTAGAAAGTTACCGTATGTAGACGAGATATGGGAAAATGTTGCACGGGTTAATATAGTTTCATGACTGTGTGACATATACATAAGAATATGTTGTTATTAAAACTATGTTTTGGAAATTATGAAATGTTAGGCTAATCATGCAACTAAATTTGACTTGTAGGAAAGATCGCATGAAATCACCTGAAAGAAAATAAGGATGAGACTTGTTCTGAAGAACAAGTGATGGCGGTTCAACTAGAAGATTCACTCCAACAAATTGAAGAAGAATCTGAAGCTCCCAAGGAAAAAGACACCATGACAAAAGAAAGAGCTTCAGAAGAATATAAGAATCATGATATGACAAAGACACAGAGAGAGGTAGATCCACCTCGATAGATGAAGACCATATTGGGCATGAAACATCATCCAATATGAATAAAAGTATGCTGAGGCTTCCAAAGAAAGTAAGATTCCTCAGACACACTCCGGTTATGTGGCACTATTGTATGACATCATTGATGTAGATCCTTCTAGCTATGAAGAAGCAGTCAATAATAAAGAAATGGAAGGAGAATCTGATCAAAGAGTACCAGTTAATCATGATGTCCAGGATGCGGTTCCGAGACCTGAAGGGAATTCCATAGTCTTCCATGTGGATCTACAATATAATGCATGCAACAGATGGAAGCATCAAGAAATACAAAGCAAGGTTCGTGGTTTATCTCAGAAAGAGGGAGTAGATCAGGGTGAGACATGTTCCATTTACTAGATACACTTCTCTAGTAAAGTAGAAGTACACATTGAGCAGACAGCCACATGTGCATAGAAGGATTCATAAAGGCTCAGAAGGAACCCATGGGATAACACATACAATTACATGATCACCTAGAGTGATGGAGATATCAACCTTTGTTACAAGGTTGGAGATAGAAGCCTATAGAGGACGAGAATCTCATACATGGGTGCAAGAGGAACTTTCAAGAAAGTTCAAGATAGAGGATCCTGATATCGAGTGACCTTGAGAGATGACATAGATGGAGAAATAGAATATTAGTAGCAAAGGAGGCTACCTATCACTCTGGTACATAATGTTCCAATACATAGAGTACAAAATGCATGGGGAGGATGGTGCTTTGCTTCAGAGGGAGTGATTACATAGTTCAAGAATATTGACATGGTATGGTAGGATGGACAACTTCTTGATGATATTAGGATTTACCAAGAGTAAATAAGATTCCAATATTTACTACAAGGTTGAAGGAGGAATAATGGTGATACTCTTGCTATATGTCGATAACCTGTTTCTTACAGGTGAGAATGAACTTATTGCCGATGCAAAGAGGAGGCTTGTTGCTGAGTTCAAGATGAAAGATCTAGGGATGATGCATTACTTCTTAGGCATGGAGGTGTGGTGGAGTGCGAATGGGATCTTCCTTGGTCAAGGAAAGTATGCCATGGATATTCTGAAGAGATTTAGAATGCTGGAATGCAAGGATATGCCCACACCTATGGAATCGAACTTGAAGCTACTATGTGATGCTTCATCAGAGTCAGTTGATTCCATGGTGTATTGTCATATGATTTGTTCTTTGATGTACCTAATGCACATGAGACTAGACATATGCTTTTTTGTGAACACCTTGAGCCATCTCCTAACGAATCTGAGACATGTTCAACTGATTGCTTCAAAGCATGTATTGAGGTACCTGAAGGGTACATTTAACTATGGGCTGAAGTATGAACAAATTAGAGGATTAACCCACATGGTTATGTTGATTTAGATTGGGAATACATTTCCACTGATAAGAAGATCACTTCCAAATGTTGCTTTAGTTTGGGATCCATCATGATCTCTTGGTTTAGTAGGAAGCAGTCATGTGTAGTGCTAAGTACAATCGAGGTAGAGTATCTTGCAGCCTATTCGACCAGTTATGAGGAAGTATGGATTCAAAAGATACTGTTTGATTTGTTTGATCTCGAGTTAGAGGTGACTTGCATATTTTGAGACAACCAGAGTTGCGTGAAGTTGTCAGAGAATCCGATGTTCCATGACAAGTCGAAGCACTATATTTGAGATATGGTGTAGAGAGGAATAGGGAATATCCAATACATGGATATGGATGAGCAGATAGTCGATGTATTGAACAAGATGTTAGCCAAAGTGAAGTTCGAGTACTTTAGAGAGAGACTTCGTGTCATCCATATCGAGGTCCCTAGAAAGAGGGAATGTCGAGCTCTTGCATGGTGGTAGATGCAAGTTGTCCATGTATCTAATCAGTCTTGGCATGATCCCATGTTAGAGTTAACGATAGGTCGAAACAAATATATGCACTAGAGAGAGATATCACATGGTAGGATATGTAGGTTGTCCCTGGACATAATCAGTCCCGGTGCACTCCCATGCTAGAGATGGTTCTCACATGGTGGCAGATGCAGGTTATCCCTGGACGTAATCAGTCCTAGCGTGCTCCCATGCTAGAGACGATGAGATGTCCACTAGTCACATGACACTTGGTGTGTATCTAGGTGATTCTCGCATAATGGTAGATGTAGGTTGTCCTTGAGACTTAATGAGTCCTGGCATGCTCCTATGTTGGTAGAACACGAGATGACCATGGAGAGAACTAATGCACTTGGTGTGCTCCTAGGATATTTTTGCATAGTGGTAGATGCAGGTTGTCCTTGAGATGTAATGAGTCTTTATGTGCTCTTATGCTGGTAGAGCGTGAGATAACTATGGAAAGACGTAACACACTTGGTGTGCTCCTAGTCAACTCTCGCATAGTGGTAGACGCAGTTTGTCCTTGAGACGTAATGAGTCCTAATGTGCTCCTATGCTAATAGAATGTGGGATCAATGGAGAGATGTAATGCACTTGGTGTGCTCCTACGAGATTCTTGCATAGTGGTAGATGCAGGTTGTCCTTGAGACATAATGAGTCCTGGTGTGATCCTATGTTGGTAGAATACAGGTGGTCTATTAGACATGTGGTGTGCATCTTGGATGCTCTCCATGTGCAATGATGAGATGATCTGGATTCAACAAGACAATGATAAGAGACGCATGTGATTGCAGTAGAAATGCAATGTATGGTCCTATGTTGTACCTACACGATGGATTTCTCATGGATATGATGAATACCTAAATGAGGGATAGGCCTACACCCAACATGAAATAAGGTTGGATCCATAGAAACCTCCTATAATGGATAGATCCGATAGATATCACTAATCAACGATCAACAAGATGAGGAATTTAGAAGCAGTGAAAATGATGATCCAACGATGATGAGTTGATCAGAAGAGTTGATGATTATGGAAAGAGAATACCTTCCTAGTTAATAGGGAGTGTTATTGTAATTGTAACTTCGAAAGATAGTCTGTTGTATATTATCATTGTATATTGTTGTACCCCTGTCAGAGATGTTTTCCCTCCATTTGGGATGTCATTATTATGATTGGTCATTGATGTAAACCCCCCTTTTTAAGTCGGGGCAATATTCCCCAAGATAAATAAAGTAAAATGTATTTTTGAGTCTTCCTTAGTAGGTTTTACCCAAAGAGATAACCTAGCCGACCTAGTTAGTTAAGTAAGTCACACAATTGAAGAATATATATAGGGAAATTACATCCCCATTTGGACACACACTCACTCACTCTCAAGTGCACATTATGAGAGAGACAGGACAGGTTCGCTAGAGGAGAAAGAGAGAGAGTTGTAGAAGACTTCTTATTCTTGGGGTTTTCCATATTATGATATTGTATTAGTGAGGAACTATTATCAGGAAGTTTGTGGGGTTTTATCCTTTATGGTTTCCTAGAGGAAAATATTTGTGTCCTGTGTATCTTGATGTGATTGTTATTCTTTCAGATAAATATCATAATCAATTTGAATTAAAGTACAAAAACTAACAAGTATGACACCTTGCAATAATGAGTACGAAACGTAACCGTGCCATTAACAACATGAGGGGTTGATTGGACTTGAAGACATTGAAGATAAGGTATGTTCCCACCTTGTAAAGAAAGAAAGAGGAATGAAAGGGTAAACACCCCGTTTGTGGCTCATTGGAAAGAGGTTGGACCTAAAAGAAGAAGGATACCCTAAAAGTACCATAGAAAGGTATGGGTAAGAGGAGAACCACTCTGATTTTATTATCTCATCATCACTTGAGCTCCTCTCTTAAGTAGGAATCAACTCTAGAGAGAAGAGAGAAGAGAGAAATATATTTTGGAGATGTTCTCTTGAGAAGTTTCTAGGATATTTGTAGATGCTTTCGTGATGTTTTTTCTAAGGGTTTTCTAAGGTTCTCTAAGGAGGAGGAGGTGCACTTATGGAAGAGGTAGGATTGAAGATTTGATATATTCTTCTTGGATGGAACTTTCACTACTGGTTAGAGTCTTTTGTAGTTTGCTTTGGGATGTGATCTTGGAATATTTTCTAAGGGTTGTTTTTTGGATTAGGTTCACATAGAAGGTGACCATGCTATATTTTGGAAATGGTTTGAATATGATATTATTACCTATTATGGACCAGAATTCAAACTAACTGTGAATAATATTTGAGGAAAATTATGTAGCATATTTGAGGTGGTTTATGAGATAGATTTGTAGTAGAATATGGAGCATATATGAGGCAAGTTATGAAGAAGATTATGGAGTAGATATGAGGCATGTTATGAAAAACATTTCAAGATAATTATTAGTTTTTGAGGTGATTATGTCAGGATTCTTGTACCTAATTCTTCAGTAGGTTGGTGCTTTCATATTATTAAGTTGGGGTTAATGGAGGAGATTGGTGTCTCTAGTAGGTTGGTGCCTACATATTGTTGAGTTGGTGCTTAGTTGAGGATATTGGTGTCTCTAGTAGGTTGATGCATACATATTGTTGAGTTTGTGCTCATTTGAGGGGATTGGTGTCTCTAGTAAGTTGGTTCTTACAAACTTTGTAACATTAGTTTGGAGCCTACATGAATATATAAAGATAAGATTTTGTGGGTTTTTCCCAAAAGGGTCTCCAAGTTAAATTATGTGTATTGTGATTTTAATTTGTGTGTATTTATTGTTTCAAAGTAAAAGAATGATTATTGAAGGTTTAAATAAACAAAAATAATCTTATATTAATTCACCCCATCCCACCCTCCCTCTACCCTTTCGATACAAGCATACGTTCAACAAATGGTATCAGATCATGTTTCTTTAGGAACAATTTAACCACTAGAATGAAGATCTTGGGAGCACACACGTAAATAAAAAACAATATGGATGAAGGTAGAGAGAAAGAAAGGACATAAGGAAAATTCAAAGGTAAATGGCCATTTTTCTTAATTTTGGTAAAACAAGACATTTTTGTTCCAAGTGTCCATATGCAGGAAAGTAAAATTATGTTGATGATAAAGAAGAGAATAGCAATGAGAAATTTCTCTTCTTGGACAAAGATTCTTTGTTTGATGTATCAAACTATGCAGTTTGGAGCATAGAAATGAAAACATATTTGATGACCCTTGGTTAAATATCCAGGAATCAGTGGTGACTAGTTATACAACTCCAATAACACTTTGAATAGATGCGTCTGGACATAACATGAGTGAAAATAATGCAAAATATATGAATTCCATTTTATGCGACTTGTCATACTCTGAGTTTGTTAAGGTAAATAAGTGCACATCAACTAAATAAATTTGGGACAAGATACAATATATTTTTAAAGAAGAATCCTCCCTTCATGGCCATTGATACAAAGCATGTTCAAGAAGAAAATGAAGATAATCATAAGGAAAATTTAGATTAAGAAGAAGAATATATTGATGAAGAAAAAAAAGACAATTAGAAAGAAAAATCAGATTCAAAAGAAGAACAAATTGACGAAGAAGTGAATCTTGAAGCTGAACTCATTTGTTCCTTAGAAGAAATAAAGAAGCTAAAGAAAAAGAGTATAAAGTAGATGGAATGAGTAAAAAAATATGGAAATAAGGTTCATGATATTGGTGAAACAAAAAGGACAATTTTTAGCTTGACGACTCAATTAGAAGAGGAAAAAATGATGGAAGAAGTAGTGAGAAGTCAACTCAAGTAAAAAGAAGAAATCTGTGAAAAGTTAGAGTGTGAAGTTGTTTCATGAAGAAAGAAATTGAAAAGTGAAATGCATAATTACACAAAAGTTTGAAGAGAACTAGAACTTTAAATGAAATCCTCAATCGCCAAAGATCACCATTGATTAAGAGAGGTCTTGGCTATGATGATAATATGATTACACCTAAAGAAAATGCAAGCAAGGAAAATGAAGAAAAACCTAAAAGCTATGCCAATGTTCTCAAAGACTCCATCAACAATGAAAACAAGAACAGAGGAAATGATGACCAACAAAAACCTGATTCTTCTCACAGGAGTAACAAGAATGGGTTTAGAAGAGTGTTCACTATTAAATCCTTTTACAAATCGGTACCAAAATCTCTTCCTTGGCTATTTTTTTCTTGTAATAATTTTGGTCGTAAACCAATATATTGTAGAACTTATGCAAGAAGTGATCATGTGAGAAAGATAAATAGGGTCCTTATGAAACCTCAAAGGATGATTGTGTGAGCAACAAGTCCATAAGTGCTCATGGGTTTGCTGGCGGAAAATACCATCCATTTTCTCCCCTACTTGGTTACAATATTGAATCCTATAAGTGAAATAATCAAGGGCACATAACTCGTTACCATAGAAGAAACATAGTGGGATATTATAAACAAAAGAAATAAGAATATGTTCTTCCCATATAGAAAGAAGGATACTATAAGGCTCCAAAGAAAAAGGAACATTATAAGGAAGAACATGGACTTGCGCTTTGTGCTCAATATTAAGGGAATATATTGATAATGGGTGTTCAAAACACATGACATGGGACCATAACAAGTTTGTCACCTTAAAATAAGAAAAAGGAGGATGTGTCGCTTTTGGAGGTAATTCTCCTACAAAGATAACAAGAAAAGGTATTGTTAGTCTTGATAATGAAATGCTAAAACACATAATGTCTTTCTTGTTGAAGGGATAAAACATGATCTTCGATGTACGAGTCAAATGTGTGATCAAGGTTACAGTCTTACCTTTCATTATAAAGGGTGTGAGATAAGGAACACAAGTTCAAGAACATTAGTGGAAAATGCAAACATAACCTCAAGCAATGCATACATACTCAATGAAGTCAAAGGAGAAAAAATAGATAAAGCTGGGAGTGATACCCTTCTCCTCTCACCACTAAGTACTTGAGGAAAAGAACAAGTTCAGGATGATCAACGCTTTTCATTGATGTCAAATGGGTAGAGTTATATACAATGAAATAATTGCAAACATATTGAGAAGCACAATCTCAGGGAGAGTATCCATTTTCCATTGACGTTAAAGAGGGAGAATTATAGCAATGGAATAATTGCAGACAAATGCAAAGTTGCAGACATGGGGAGTTACCACAAGATTTCTATAGATTTAACTGAGGGTTTTCATCAATGAAAAAGGGGGATATTGTCAAAAATATTATTTTCATTGATTTCAAAGTCCCAGATTCCATAAAAAATGAAATCAACAAGAGAGGAAATAATGAAAACCAAAAACCTGATTCTTCTCACAAGAGTAACAAGAATGAGTTTAAAACAATGTTCACTAAGAAATCCTTTCACAAATAGGTACCGGAATCTCTTCCTTGGCTATTGCTTTTCTTGTAATAATTGTGGTCGTAAAGAAATATATTGTAGAACTTATGCAAGAAGTGATCACGTGAGAAAGAGAAATAGAGGTCCTCATGAAACCTCAAAGGATGATTATGTGAGCAACAAGTCCAGAAGTGTTCATGGGTTTGCTTACATAAACTACCATCCATTTTATCCCCTACTTGGTTACAATATTGAATCCTATAAGTGCAATAATCATGGGCACATAACTTGTTACCATAGAAGAAACATAGTGGGATATTCTAAACAAAAGAAAGAAGAATATGTTCTTCCCATATAGAAAGAAGGATACTATAAGGCTTCAAATAAAAAGTAATAGTATAAGGAAGAACGTGGACTTTCACTTTGTGCTCAATATTAAGGGAACCATTGGTATATTGATAATGGATGTTCAAAACACATGACATGGCACCATAACAAGTTTCTTATTTTAAAATAAGAAAAAGGAGGATGCGTTTCTTTTGGAGGTAATGCTCCTGCAAAGACAACAAGAAAAGGTATTGTTAGTCTTGATAATGAAAGACTAAAACACACAATGTATTTGTTGTTGAGGGGATAAAACATGATCTTCTATGTATGAGTCAAATGTGTGATCAATGTTACAGTCTTACCTTTCATTCTAAAGGGTGTGAGATAAGGAACACAAGTTCAAGAATATTAGTGGAAAATGGAATTATAACCTCAATCAATGCATACATACTCAATGAAGTCAAAGGAGAAAAAATAGATAAAGCCAGGAGTGATATCCTTCTCCTCTCACCACTAAGTACTTGAGGAAAAGCATAAGTTCAGCAGGATCAACGCTTTTCATTGATGTCAAATGGGTAGAGTTATATACAATGAAATAATTGAAAACATAATGAGAAGCACAATCTCAGGGAGAGTATCCATTTTCCATTGATGTCAAAGAGGGTGAATTATTGCAAGGGAAGAATTGCAGACAAAAGCAAAGTTGCAGACATGGGGAGTTACTACAAAATTTCTATATATTTGACTGAGGGTTGTCATCAATGACAAAGGGGGAGATTGTCGAAAATATTATTATCATTGATGTCAAATACAATGGGAGATTTTTGATATCCAAGTTGAAGATGAACATTGTTGAAGATATTGTTGTCATTGATGTCAAAGATAAAGGAAGAATGCAAAAAATGACGACGAAGAAATGAATATAATGATGTGCACCCTACTTATCCACTTGCAGAGGCAAGAAAACCAAAGAAATATGAAGAAACCACACAATAGGACCATCTTGTGGGAAAAGGAGGACACCTTTAATAATGAGGAGGCATCCTAACCATGATGTCCAAATGAATACCCCACTTGCATGCTTATTGAAAGAAAGAAAACTAAATAAATATGAAGATACCAAACAATAGGACCACTTTGCTAGAGAAGGAGGGAACCTTGAATTAATTAGGAGGCAACATAACCATACCCTTGACAAAGGGAGGGGTTGATTGAACTTTAATACATTGATGATAATATATGTTCCACCTTGTAAAGAAAGAAAGGATAATGAAGGGGTAAAAATACCCTTGTGGCTCATTGGAAAGAGGTTGGCCCTAAAAGAAGAAGGATCCCATAAAAACACCCTAGAAAGGTATAAATAAGAGGATCTCCACTCTCATTTTATTATCGCATCATCACTTGAGTTCCTCTCTTAAGTAGGGTGCAACTCTAGAGAGAAGAGAGAAGAGAGAAGGATATACTGGAGATGTTCTCTTCAGTATTTTTTGGGATATTTGAAGTTGATTTCTTGAAGTTTTTTTTCTAAGGGTATTCTAAGGTTATATAAGGAGGAGGAGGTTCACTTATGGAAGAGGAAATATTGAAGATGTGATCTATTATTCTTGGATGGAACTCTCATCGTTGGGAAGAATCTTTTATAGTATGCATTGAGATGGGATCTTGAAATATTTTCTAAGGGTTCTTCTCTAGACGAGGCTCATGTAGAAGGTGACCATTCCATATCTTGGAACTGGTTTGAAGATGATTTTACGACATATTATGGACCTAAATTGAGGATAATTGTGAATTAGACCCGAGGAATGTTATGAAGCATATTGTGGAGCAAATATGAGGAAACATTTGAGGTATATTTGTATTAGATTATGGAGCTTATATGAGGCAGGTTATGATGCAAAATGAAGCTAATTATGAGGTAATCTTTGAAGTGATTATGTCCGCATTCTTGGACATGATTCTTCAGTAGGTTGGTGCCTACATATTACTGAGTTGGTGCTTAGTGGATGATATTGGTGTCTCTTGCAGGTTGGTACCTACATATTTTTGAGTTGGTGCTCAATTGAAGAAATTGGTGTCTATAGTAGGTTGGTGCCGACATATTTTTGAGTTGGTGTTCATTTGAGGATATCAATGTATTTAGTAAGTTGGTTCTTACATATTTGTAATAGTAGGTTGGAGCCTACTTGGACATACACAAATAATTTTTTATAGTTTTCTCTCAAAATAATTTCCACGTTAAATTCTATGTACCGTGATTTGAGTTTATATGTATTTATTGATTCAAATTAAATGAATGATTGTTGCATGCTTAAAACAAGTAAAATAATACTATACTGATTCACCCCCCTTTAGTATAAGCTTGAGTTCAACACTAAAGAAAAGTTTTTCATTTCTTTTAATTGGTTGTCCTTACTAATAAGTTCAACACATATCCTAAGCAATGATTACACTTGGTAATCAATCTAATTCAAACTTGGGGAAGTGATTCTCATCACTTCATAAATTTGAGATTTATTGTGAGATTGGTTGATCTTAATTTTTTAGATTTAGGAAGATCTATTGGTTATAATTTATTTATATTTGAAATATTTTCAAAGGTAAAATATTGTTTCATAATTTATCTCAAACAAAATATCTCTTTCTTCCACACATTTTCTTAAGTATTGTGTTTTAACATTTATCTGGGAAATCATTTATTATTATTATCTAAGTCATGGGAAATTTTAAGATTTGCAGCAAATGAACTCATCTGAAAATGATTGGCAATGATTTTAAACAATTATAATTCATAGAGTTTATTTCTTGCATCTATTATTTAACTTTGATATTTGCAAAAGCTTCATTGTGGTTAGTTATTCACATATTCTTTAAGTCTTAAATTTGAAGATTGCTATGCTTAATTTATAAATACATTTTAAGCATTATTTCATTTTTTATTTAAGTGTTCGTTTCACTATTTTCACTCCAATAATTTCCTTGGAAAACACGTAATTTCCATGTTAATAAAATCTACAATACACTTGTGCAATCTAAATAGATTTAGAATCAACCATATTGGATTTCTTCATCCAAACATCAAATCTAAATTCAATTAACCTTAAGGGAATCCCCCCCTTGACCTTTGCGAGTAAGTGGAAAGTGAGAAAATTAGTGCAATAAGGTGACAATGGTGCCTTCTTCTATAATTTCTCCTTGGTAGCGCTCGTGGGTTAGGACGTTTCCAAGGAAGTGCTAATTCAAATTGTCACACATTTTTTGGTGTCTTTGTTGGGGATAAGTCCATTCACCCTGAGGATTCAACGACAAGGCTTAAATCCATAATCAATTTTATGAGTAATTGAATAATTCACACTTATAAGAACCCATCTAACAACTCCATGAAGGGACGAATCCTTTCTTTCTTGTAAATTTTTGAAGACTCGTTATTTGTAAGGTGAAGCAAGTAACATTGTGAATATTTTTTGAAGATTCACCTACGTGAATCTACATGTTTTGGTGTTGGTATGAGGTATGCTCATGTTCATTTTTAGTTCTGTTATCCTTCATGTTATAGCTGATTGTACCACACCAAGTGAATCACACTTGTATGGCCTTCCCTTGTCCCTCTGCAGACTCCTTAGACCCCTTGGACCATTTTTTGTCCTTTGATGTTTCCTAGACCATCCTTATAAACATGTGAAAATTGCTATACGTGAATTTTAAACCCCTAATCGTGTATATACACGGGTTTGACCCCTAAAACTGCGTACATAGGGATGTGT
>LPNX011060190.1:961298-1063815 GCA_001517045.1 Pseudotsuga menziesii | reverse complement strand
TCCTGTCCAATAATGTATGTTTGAATGAATATTTTATCCATGGATGATTTCAAATGCTTATACATTGTTGATTATATATGATAGAATAGATATAACACCAAGATATATAGTATGCTTGTCTTGTTTACTTGTTGTTGAGGAAGTGATTAATCAATGCAAGATGAAGTTGGAAAGCTCAACAAGGATCTACTTCAACCGTCCAGAATAAGGTGCGAGGTCTGATCCTTTAGTGTTAGATATTCTATTTCTATTGCATATTGGAAAGGATTGATTTCTGGAGTCAAGCTGTCTGTTGTAGTACCCCAAGCCATAGGAATTTCTCTCCATAACAGAATTGGCGATTCACTAGGGAGTTCATAGTAGTTGTCCTTTGGGGGTTTTCTATCATCATTCAATGACTTTGAATTGCTCTTTTTCTCTTGTTTCTGTGTCGGGTCTGGGGGCATGTTTTCCTAGTAGTGTCTAATTGGTGTGAAGTTTGTTTTAGCTTATCTGTTTGCCTTTATTTTTATGCACCTTTCTTCCTGTACGCGAGTTTTTAACTCACAGTCGCGTATATACGCGGGTTTCACTGTTATTTCTGTGTACACATGCGGGTTTACTGCAAACAATTGCATATGCCCTTAGTTTTTCCTTTTAGAGGAAGATTGATTGTTGCTGGGTGAATTTGGATGATTGTTGAGTCTCCTTTGATACTGCTAGAGTCTATATACACCCCTGTTTCTGCCCAGAAACGTTTTTTTTTAGGGTAAAATTTCTTTTTTAGAAGAATGTTCTTGTCATTGCATTTTTGATTTTTTGTTTTGGGATTAGTGCATTAGATTTCTTTTACCTTAGTACTTTGCTTGAGTGTTGCTTGAGTGTGCTTACAGAGTCTGGGGGTTGTAGAACCATTCTTTTGCTTTAGTATGTCATTTTTATTTCAAAAAATCCAAAAATATTTGATTATCATTATGCATTGCATCTTGCATTTTGCATAATACTTGCATTAGATTCGCTTTGGAGTATTAGTTAGGATTTCATATAGGAAAGATTGCATTTATCATTTGAAGAAAATTGTGCATTTCATGTAGTAGCATACCCCATTTTTCATGGACACAATGCATTTGCATTGATTGTTAGGTGTGCATTTTGCTTCATGTTGTGTCATAAAGCCATTAGTTGCATGACCATATACCTCTTTTGAGTAATAAAGCCAATTAAAATCAACACTTAATTAAAATGAACTACACTATTTTATTTGATAGGGTTCACCAACAAGATTAGGTTTTAGGGTCTTGGAATAGTTCATTGTGAGTAAATTCTCCAAGACCACTAAACAACAACATGTATGTGTTTGTCCAGGTGAGTGTGTGAAATTACTTGGTATAACCAGTGTTTCTCAGGATCCTCCTCTTAAAAGGGAGTTAAGCACGAGGAAGTGTGAGCGATTATTGATTGGGATGACCCCTAGTCATAACTGAGTAGCATCGGAGATATTTCTAGGATTGTATTCGTATTTGGGGGCTCTTTTGAGAGTTTTCGGCTTTGCTACCCTGCCCATATGGTAAATCTCGCCTGCGACTATCCGCTTGACCATTGATTATATTGAGGTGACCTTAGTGTCCTTACCTAGGATACCGAGGGGGTACTCTGCAGGGGTTATTCTGCGGGTGTCTAGGCCAGGTTGGGGTCGGACAGCATAGTCGCTTTACACGTTGAATCTGAGGGCCACAATAATTGCTTACATACCTCCGCTTGTTGTGCATGGGAGTCTCAAGCCTCTCCTAGGTGAGACATACCTGCTTCATTCGAGAGCTCATTTATCCTACCCTTGATTGATTGTGTTTGGATTTAGATTTTATTGGTGTATGCTCTGTGCACGTTAGCTTGCCTGGGGTTTGCGTAGATAGAGAGTCTTTTATATTTTTTGAGTCATTGTGGATTCGGGTGCGGCGCCTCGTCGTTCTCATCATTTAACAGGAATTTCGCCTTCTACATTTCCTCCTCCTTTGAGAGAGAGTGATAGACAGTCCATGCAGACTACTTCGCACATTGATTCACACACGATGGGAGACCATGTTGAAGGTATTCCTGAACCACCATCTCCCATTCAAGTGGAAGATGGGGACTTTACTCCTAACTATGATCCTTCACTTGATTTGACTGAGTTAGGTCCTATAATTTTTGAGATAGGTACTTTTCATGATGGACCTACTTACTCTAGTGTTGATCCCCCATTGATGCATTGCCGATATGGAATGTCGGAAGACGATGAGGCTCATTTTGAACCTGCAAGCACTAGTTATGGTAGTTATAATATGTCTGGTTTTCCCACACATGATTTGGCATTTCATGTCGATTCAGAGTTTGAGCCTAGCACTATGCCTGGGGGCACTCTCATTCCTTACCATGCGGAGAGGTTTGGGAGCACAAGTTACATTGCACCTTCCATCCCGGCGGTGGAAGCTACATCACATATTCCTCCTAGGCTTAGGGCTAGTGATCCTATTAGGATACCAGATCCAAGATGAGTGACTATAGGGAACAACACATACATAATTACATAGGTCCCTTTGTCCTCTGTCCCTAGTTCTTCGAATGTTCAACCTCCACCTCATTCACGTGGTCCTTTGGGCCGGAATGTTGCTACGAGTCAGGTTCGTACTGTTGTTACTCGACCGGTTGTGTCTCAAGTTCAAGTACCGCCCGTTGTTTCGGGAGGCCGTGTTCATACTTTTAGAGTTCATATTACTACTTCCAGAGTGTATATTCCTACTTTCGGAATGTATATTCCTACTTCTGGAGCGTATATTCCTACTTACGGAGTGTCTCATGGGACATCTCATGCGATGAATTATGGACCTTATTATGGGATGCAATATGGACAGGGTTCTTCACCTTATGGGTGCGGGTATCAACAACCCGCTTACTCTCCAAATTATGGCTTTGTAGCTTTGAATAGTCAAGGTACACCACACTATGGTGCTTCCATGCCACCCTATATGGGTAAAACGGGAGGAGGGCACTATGCCAAGGCCATGGTGGTTATGGTAACCAGACCTATGTGAATCAAAACTATCAGGGAGTGGTCCATCGACCTACGCATCCTAGGCTCCCTTTCCTCGCAACGCTGAATCTTATTGACTTGTTGAGATTGACAAATGATCCTGTAGCTCATGACCCGGCTTGGCCGGCTGTCCTTACTAAGCTTCCCTCGGACATACCCAAATTCGAGGGAAAATCGGGAGAAGATCTGAGCGAACATGTTACTACCTTTCACCTATGGTGCTCTTCAAATTCCTTACACCAAGATTCGATCTGTTTAAGGCTGTTTCAATGGACCCTTACAGGGCCTGCCACGAAATGGTATATAGAGTTACCTAGGGGGGCATTCGCTTTGTTCGACGACCTAGCGATGACTTTTCTTAACCACTTCCAGCTACCAGTGCATTATGACATTGGTATGGAACTCTTGTTGACATTTCGGTAGGATAAAGCCACACATATCTCAGATCATATCCAAGAGTGGCGTAGACGAAAGAGGTTGATTAAAGCCTTTATACCGCCAAAATTCCTCCTTGAATGGTTCCTTAAGTCGTTATTGCCTTATATAGCGAAGGATGTTTCTACATCCGGAGTGCAAAATGAGGAACAAGCCATTTTTAGGGTGTAGGAACTGGATTTGATTTATGCTCAATCTGGTTTGTTGTATGAGATCATTCCCAATGCTCTGCATTCTAGTTTCGACCCCAAAGTTAAACCTGGACCACATGCCGATGGCATTGTTGGTTGTGCAAGTGCTAAACCTACGAATTTAGTTGCGAAACAAGCATTTATCTATCAATCAACCAATCTGCTTTGGGAAAATCCACGGCTTCGTCTCAACCCACCCAAATGGCGAGTGTGCTTTCGGTACAATTGTCGGACCAAAAGGGTAACCAGCAACCCGAAAGGAATAAAAAGAAGGGTAAGAACAATCGTAAGGGTGGGAATAGGAATGAAAATGCTAATAATAATGACAAGAACCCTCGTAATACTGGGGGGGACAAGCAAGATAAATGTAAGGTTAAATTTCTTTGCAAGTTGTGTAAGGAAGATCACCTCACTTACTTGTGCCCTTGTATCGATGAAGCCTCGAGATTCTTAGCGCAGGGCCCAGCTGTGCTGACTAACCATTTGCCTCACAATCAAAATATGAACTCGAGGACCCATGATCAATCTGGTGGTGATCAAGATCTGCCAGAGGGTAGTGGTCGTGGTTGCATTAACATGGTACGTGTTGCAAAAGTTGTGACCCATGCAAAGGACTATGGTTCGTCACAACCCAACCCAGGAAAGGAATCTGATCCACCAGGGATTCCTTTGCGTATCGAAAAACCTATGGATAAAACTGAAGTTACACCTCGCATTCCTAAGGGAGTCCTTAAGCGTTCGGGGCACAATCCTAATGCTCAAGCTGCCCAGAACTATTCTGTTTTCGATGATTTGGGCCACAATCCTTGTGCAATGTCTGCGCTAGAAGTACTTCAGAGTTGTCCTTCGCAAAGGAAGGATTTGCTTTTTGCCCTTGGTGTGAATGATTATAATTCTTCCTCTGTGATTAAATTTGAAACCACAGGACTTCAGCCTCGCTTGCCTTACTATGTGTCTCTTTTGATTCATGTAGAATGTCTCAACATGACCGTCAAGCGCATTGTGATTGACGAAGGCACTGCTGCTTCTGTGATGTCTTTATCATGTTGGAAGGGTCTAGGTTCCCCTAAGTTGTCTAAATCTGCGACCATGTTAACTGCATTTGATGGGAGATCGTTTAGGCCACACAGGATCCTTCCTTCCCTTAAGGTCCATTTGGGAGGGAAGACCATTGCGATAGAGGTCGAGGTGGTTGATGCGCCCCTTGACTACAATCTCTTGCTGGGTAGGAATTGGATGTACAGTATGCAAGCTGTAGCTTCTTCACTATTTCATGTTGTATGCTTTCCATTTAATGGGAAGATAGTTACGATTGATCAAACGTCATTCAAAAATCCTTCGTGTACCACATCTTTGGCAGCTTCGATCCCGATTGTAGAGCACTCTCAGCTGGGAACTGAGAGTGTGGGTGTGGGCATGTATCCATCCCTCATGGGAAGCTTTAGTTGTCCTGCACCTATCCTTATGATAGGGTCTTGTTCCGATGAGGCTTCGACATCTATGAGATCGGTGTATTTTCGCATGAGTCATATGGAAGATTCTTGGATTCTTCCTACACCGAATACTTCGAGTGAGCCCATCGTGACAGACGTGCTGTTGCCTGCAACTATGGTAGCTTATCAAGCTAATCTTGGGTGTGTTGTAGAGCCTAGTCCTTCCTCTTTGCGGACAGAGGAGGAAGACCCATATGTGCTACTTGCATGGGCAGTACAGTATTCTCACGCACACGACTGCCTTGATAGTGTTTTTCCTTCAGACGAAGTGATTATTGAGGCCATGTTGGGAGTTGAGCCACCATGGGAAGAGCTCCATCATAGATCTTACTTTCTTCCCGAGCTTGACCGCTTGGAGCGTGAGGACTTTAGGGAGGTTCTTAGTGAGATAATTGGTAGTCCCATGGTTCCATTAAGCTCTCCTGGTCTGATGGCTGATGGGAACATGGAAAATATATCTCCAACGATTCCTATCAATATCTCTGGTGATCCTGGCAGGATAGAGAATGTCTATATTGGGGAAGAATGTTCCCATGTTGAGATTCAAGAATACACCAAGTTGTTTAAAGAATTTGTGATATCTTTTCTTGGTATTATGAAGAAATTCCAGGTATCGACCCTCGCATTATTGAACAAGAGATTAAGACTTATCCCAATGCTAAGCCTGTATGACAACGCTTGTGTTCGGTGAATCCCAGGAAAGAACCCATGATTAAGGCAGAGATAGAGAAACTGTTGAAAGCCAGTTTTATCTATCCCGTTCCCTTGATGGAGTGGGTTTCAAACCCCATTCCGGTTGATAAGAAGCAGGGAGTGATCTGTATATGTACTGATTTTTGTGATTTGAATCATGCCTATCCTAAGGACAATTTCCCCACACCATTTATAGATCAGATTTTGGATGAGTGTGAGGGTAGCGAGGTTTTTTCCTTTATGGACGGCTTTTCCGGATGCAATCAGATACAAATTAAACCTGAGGACCAACATAAGACCGCGTTTATTTGTCCTTGGGGAACTTTTGCATATCAGAAAATGCCTTTTGGCCTTAAGAACGCCGGAGCTACTTTTCAGCGGGCCATGACCTTGATCTTCCACGATCTCAAATCGATTATCGAAGTATTTTTGGATGACCTTGTTGCTCATTCTCGTATGAGAATGCGTCATTGCTATCATTTGAGATTGGTATTCAAAAGGTGCCGCCATTATTTGGTCAGGTTAAATCCTCACAAGTGCATCTTTTGTGTGAAGTCTAGTCGCTTATTAGGATTCATTGTTTCTAAAGAGGGTATAAGAGTCGACCCTTTGAAGGTTGAGGCAATACTTCAATTGTCTCCCCCGAAAAACATTCGTCATCTTCAATGTTTGCAAGGCATGGAAAACTTCTTACAGAGATTCGTTGTCAATTTTGCCAATTTGACTAGAGGCTTCATGCGTCTTTTGAAGAAGGACACCACCTTTTGTTGGGATGAGCGAGCCCAGGATTCCTTTGATGCGCTCAAGCGAGCCCTAGCATCGGCCCCAAGGATTAGTCCCCCAGACTATAGCCATGATTTTCTACTTTATGTGGCCGCGTCCATGGAGACGATTGGTATGGTTTTGGTTCAAGAGGATGAGAAGCTCCAAGAACATGTCATATACTATCTGAGCTGGAATCTTATTGACGTAGAGATATATTATTCCCATGTTGAGAATCTTACCTTAGCTATCGTACATGCAGTTCAACGGTTGAGACATTATATTCTCCTTCGTTAGACCTTGGGTGTAGCCCATGTCAATCCGTTTCAATTTGTCCTCACTCGAAGGATGAGTGGGGGAAAATATAATATATGGATTGTCATATTGCAAGAATTTGATCTCAAGTTTCTTTCGGCAAAATCAAAGAAATCGTTAATTTTTACGGAGCTTATATCGAATTTGCCAAGCGAGGCCGAGGAGTTGGTTTGTGAAGATACATTTATTGATGAGCACATCTTCTTAATCTAAACTTTAGACCCATGTATGGGGATATCATTATATATTTATAAACATTGAAGGTCCCTACTCACCTCTCACAAGATGAACGACGACGGTTACATCACGTGTCTAAGAATTACCTCATAGTGGATAACACTTTGTACCGCCATGGGGTAGACTCCATTTTACGACGTTGTTTAAATTATGAAGAGGCTGAGGTAGTGCTGAATGATTTCCACGGAGGGGTGTGTGGTGGTCATCTATTTGGGCTTTCTACAGCCCAAAAAATCTTAAGAGTGGGTTATTTCTGGCCGTCAATCTTTAAGGATTGTGTAGATGCGGTCAAGAGGTTCCACCCTTGCCAGGTGTTTGCACGTAATATGCGCTCGAAACCTGCTCCATTACATCCCATCATCACTGCCGGTCCCTTCACTAAGTGGGGACTAGATTTTATGGATTGCAACCTAGCTTCAGCTAGGGGGCATCATCATATAATAGTGGCGGTTGACTACTTCATGAAATGGGTTGAGGCTATGCCTGCAGTTAAATCCGACGGTGAGATAGCCGTGCACTTCCTATTCAACCAGATTATTACTCAGTTTGGGATTGTAGAAGGAGCAAGTCGACTTTATCTACTTGCTCCTTTATCGACTTGCTCCTTCTACAGGGATTCTGAAAGAGCTTGTCACTGACCATGGATCACACTTTCATAATCATATGATGGAAGAGTTGGCATCAAAGTTAGGGTATAAACAAGAGCATTCCTCCTCTTACTACCCTCAAGCGAATGGACAGGTAGAAGCAGTGAACAAATCACTCAAATCCATTCTCCAACGAACCATCACACAAAGCAAGAATAATTGGCACATTATGTTATATCCTGCTTTGTGGGCTTATAGAACCGCTGTTAAGACTGCCATGGGTTTTTCTCCATATCAACTTGTACATGGAGTAGAGTTGGTATTGCCGGTTGAGTGTGAGATTCCTTCTTTGAAGCTAGCCATAGAGCTCTTACCAGACACTTCCCCATTGGAGGAGCGTTTGGTCCACCTTGAGCAACTTGATGAGCAACGTCAAGATGCCTTGGTGGCTCTAGAAGTAAATAAGCGTCATGTAAAGGTCAAGTGCGATAAGTCTATCCGTCCAAGGAGGTTTAGTGAGGGAGACTTGGTCCTTTTGTGGGATCAACTGAAAGAACCCTTGGGGGCAGGAAATTTTAACCCCATGTGGCGTGGTCTTTACGTCGTCAAACGTGTGTTAGAGAAGGGCGCTTATGAGTTAGTGGATTATGAGGGAATGGCCTTGGCGGAGCCTAGAGATGGGCTCTATCTCAAAAAGTATGATGCATGATTTTCAGCCAAGGATGGTTATTGTATATTATTGTACAATTTTGCATAGGTAGGTCTTTTTCTTATGGTGATCAGGTTTGTGATTAGTTTCCATTTCTTTTGGTAGATGTCAATGGAATCTTCCACCTTCATAGGATTCGCGAATGGTGCGATCCGTCACACTCAACACTCAGCCTTTACTGCTTGGGTGATTTATACTCTTATGGGTCAGGTGTTGTCTTCAGGAGGCGTAGGTTTACGGCCATATTAAAACAATGTTGCTGAATATAGTGCCGTTATTGAGCTTCTACGGGATGCCATTTTACATGGCATTCTCTCTCTTGAGGTACGTCTTGATTTGGAGTTAGTGGTGTCACAGCTTAATGGTTTGTACCATGTTAGAGATCTGACACTATTAAGAAGATTCTTACATGTGAGATTATTAGAATGACAATTTGACAATATAACATACATACATATTCCAAGAATTGATAATCAAGTTGCTGACTCATATGCTAACTACATATTAGATTGGCATTTGTTTCATACACAATAAGCTCATCACAAACATAAATTTTTACACATGTAAATAAATAAACCGATCATCATAAAAGTTTTTATAAACATCCAAAATGTGGTAATACATAGTATCATAATACAAAAATGGGGCTCTCGAGCCACCAAAATATAATACACGGTAATACAAAATGTATCATTCCCAGGTATCTAAGCCTGTGGAGGAGGAGGGGGTTTGTGATCGTGGAATGTCACTACGGCTCTAGCTAGCCGTCGAAATAGCTACACCCATGCTCATGGTACACCCACCACCTGGTGCTGCATGGCCTTAGGCAAGTCCTCGACTTGTGCCATGGGTACTCTGTGTGTCAGTCTCACGAAGTTGGTATGAATTCTTTGGAGCATCCGCTTCGCATCCACACCCATGATATTGTCTCCTCTTCCTCTCCGTCTATGACGAGGGAAGCCTTCAGGCCGCCGTGGTCCCACATCTTCATGCATATGGTAGATGTCACTATGTATTGTCACCTAAAAACATGTCTTTTGATTCCACATAATCAGAAAACACACAAAAAAATTAAATAACTTAAATTTTTTAAAAAGAGGGTCGAGATTCGTTACCTACGTCACCGTATGCCGATCCTGTTGGTAGCGACATGTTCAGGTCTCCCTGGAAATCTATCCCTGCATAGGGTTAGTCATCGATGGCAACTATCTGTCGTCGCCACCACGGAAAGAAATCAGCTGGATAGGGGTTAGACACCCTACCTCCACCCAGTCTGCGCATCGCATCCGCCCAACGTCATTGGGTTAGATCTTGAACCCCGTATAGAGGAACGTCAACTCGAGGGCTCAATCCTGGAACACGCTCGAAGAAAAACGTGCCCAGTATGCTACTGAAACCAAAGTTTCACACTCTTCCCATCTTGCACTCACTGAGCTGGTGTTTCATGTTTCCCACTAGTGCAATGCTCCATTCATATACTGTGGGTCTCATGCACTCCACTGCATAGAACATCAGAGGCCATGAGGCCCGGTGGAGTGAAGCCAAGCCTGCTATCCTGCCCAGTGTCAGTAGGATGGCCTTTAGGCCCAGCACCTGTATGGAGTTAGATGGGATTTGACTCCCCACCTTCTCCGTGTCCAGATAGCAGTACACCGCAATGTACTCATCTATAGTCAGGCCACCTCCGGGCCCGCGAGAACGTAGGTTCACCACTTCCCCCCACCGGGAAAGTCCAGTAATAAAGTATATGTCCTCCACTTCTATGGTGAGGGACATCCCGTCTATCTAGAACGACTCTGAGTCTGGATCCTAGTAGTCCACTAACATCTGCAATAGTCCTGGTTTGGCTCTTAAGCCACCAAGACACCAAAATTTGTAAAGCCCACATGCACGTAACGCTTGTTGAGCCATTAGATCTGCCCTTACTGCCTCGTCTACATCACCATGTTCACGTTCTCTCCATTCTAGGACCATCCTGCACATAAAATTTGAGTTTTGTCCATTAGAATACTTAAAAAACATTGAGCGCAGCCGCATATGTGATTGTTTTCCAAACAACCGTGTATGTACGTGACTGTGAGGGAATTTTCCACGTATATCCAGCCCTATACGCAAAAAAACTCTCGATTTCTGCATGGGCCATGGCGCGTATCTTAGAATGTCCTAGAAACCCAAATACACCATGGAATTTGACAAAATTCGCATCAAAATGAAAGAGTAGAGCATGGGTAAGTACCTAGAAAAAACAGTAGTGGATTCTGCCAGCTGGATCTCCTGAAATTCGCTGTTGAAGTTTTGAGCTCAAATGGGTAAAAATTTCAAATGTTTTATAATGTTTTGAAGTTTTTTACTATTTAGAGAAAATTTTCAAATTTTTGAAATTTTTTACCCCCTTTCCTATAGTTTGGACTGTTCCTAATCCTTTTGGACCGTTTTTGGACTAATTTATGATGTAGGAGACCTTTTTGAGTGCCATTTCAGTCCTTGGATTGACCCGTTCGTGCCGATTTCAGGTATCATGTCTAAACTGGCATATAGGTTAGGTTTCATCACCGTTTTCATTTTGCATGACCTTATGACCATTTCATTATAGCCTTAGGTACGAAGCCACTCTATTACGTCACAGAACATTCTTGCTGTTTTAGAAGTGGCATGATATGAGTGGTAGAACTTGACCTTACATGGGTACCCTAGTTAGCGCCTTATTTGCATTTGGTGCCCATGCCGACATTTTGTCCCTTAGGGTGTGGGAGTCCATTGTATAGTATTGCCATGACATTTCACAAGAGCCTCATACTCTTGATCTTTTGTTGGCTTATTTCCCTCAGGACTCCCTTATATCAACTTGTAATTGCATTATCATGAGCTTTGCTTGCCTTATTGAGCCTTACGCCGACTTCCCTGACATTGAGTTTCATCCATATAGCCCGAGCTTGTCTCATGTCTAGCCATGCAGAGCCATTTTATATATCTTTTGCAGCTTGATTCCCTATTTTTACCGGGAGGGGACTTTCCCCCGAGTGTTTTTATCCTACACATGTATCCTTGCATTGAGCATAGGTATGTTCCACTGCTTGGAACTATTTTGTTTTCCCATATGACACTCGTCTCCTCCTAGTCTATAACTATAAAGCAGTTTTATTCTTTTTCAAGCTTTTTAAATATTTGAAAAAGTCCAAAAAAACAAAAAAAACGAAAAGCCGGACAAGGAAAGATGTTATCTTTTGGCAGCTTTCGAGTCGTGTCACCTTCGAACAGAGCACTGTATATCACATCCGTTGGTTGGGTTTATAGTTTGACTTTAGGAGCTGTACTTGTTTTATCTGAGTTCATCTCCACCGACTGGTTAAACTTCCAATCCCCATGGAGTCTCTGTCGATGCCTCCTGTGTCGCAGAGATGTCCCAGTTCTGTATATCAAGTCTATGTTGCCTTTCTTTAGTCACCATTCACCATTATGCTCTTGTTCGAAGGAAGTTGAAACCTGATTCAGCCATTCCTCAGTTATCTTGACTTTGCATGTCGGTCATTCCCAGTACAGTTACTGGTTCGTGCACCTTGTGACCGAGTCCTTCCACATTATACAACTTTGCTGAGTACCTCGTGTTGGATGATGGGGGATGCCTTAATGCCCTCCTTCCAGCGGATTTCATCCCATCGACTTCAAATCATTTATTCTAGGATTGGAATCTAGAGTCATTTTTAGTGCCTTGAGACTTGCAGTCATCAGTGGCAGGTTCTCTCGCCATCAACAGTTTTTGGGAATAAATCAATGTCCCTTGATCGATGGATCCTCTCAAGTGTTTGACCTCAACACATTTATTCACACTTGTTAGTTTGCACTCTAGTACCTTGATTCCCATTTTCATTATCGGTGGGTGATCTCGCGCCTGTTAACGGTATACATCAATGACCGTTAATCATACAATGGACTACTATGTTCAACCTCGACAACTCTATTCACATAGTAGGACATGTACTCGTAGCGGTTTGTGTAGAAGACCTTCCTGATTGGTGGCATCTCTTATATGCTACCTCCTTGATCGTGCCAGTGTTCATGATATTTCAGCTCTCGTGACTTGATTCTAGTATATGTCAGACATTTCCAGCTACTATGGAGATCTTGATCCATTGTATATCTTCAGCCATTATGGAGATCATGATCCTTTGTATATCTTCATCATGGAGATTCTTATCTATGTATATTGTACCTGGCGATGACCACTTATGTGATATTGTGTATGATGCCTATTCATGGCCATTGTACTCTTATGTATTCAGGACTGCTAGATGTATTTGCAGTTATGTGCAGAGTTGTATCATTGTATTATGTTGATTGGGTGGCTGGTCTTCCATTTGGGATCCTTCATCACTCCACTTCTGGGATGGACTTATAATGTATTTTGGCCATCGTATGACCCCTCTGAACTCACACATTAGGGGGCATCTGTTATAGCTGATTTTACCACACCAGGTGAATCACACTTGTATGGCCTTCCCCTGTCCCTCTACAGACTCCTTAGACCCCTTGGACCATTTTTTGTCCTTTGATGTTTCCTAGACCATCCCTATAAACATGTGAAAATTGCTATACACGAATTTTAAACCCTTAATCGTGTATGTACGCGGGTTTGACCCCTAAAACCATGTACATCAGGATGTGTACAAAATTCAAATCCTTTTGGAGTTTTCCTTGACATGGATCTAACTCACTTGACTCCTGGCCTTCCATATGCCTTCAGATCACTCGGATTTGACCTTTCATTACCCCATTGAAAAGATATATAAGGAACCCTTTGGATACATTGAAGGCATAAGAGAATTGAGAGCAAAGAAACTATAGTCCATTGTTGATGGAACTTGTGCTTGAGTCTGCATCCCTTTGTCCCTTGGAGCACTTTTGTGTTCTTCCCAAGCTTTCCTTTTGCTTGTGAGCTTGCTATCGAGAGATGGAGGATTGAGGTGGTGGAGGCCCAAGTGGGGGATTCAGTTTCTCCGATTCGCAGACGTGCTGACAGAGGTTGTATCCATTGTAATCTCTGATTTTATATTAATAGAAATATCTTTTCCTGTCCAATAATGTATGTCTGAATGAATATTTTATCCATGGATGATTTCAAATTCTTATACATTGTTGATTATATATGCTAGAATATATCTACCACCAAGATATATAGTATGCTTGTCTTGTTTACTTGTTGTTGAGGAAGTGATTAATCAATTCAAGCTGAAGTTGGAAAGCTTAACAGGGATCTACTTCAACCGTCTAGAATAAGGTACGAGGTCTGATCCTTTAGTGTTAGATATTCTATTTTTATTGCATATTGGAAAGGATTGATTTCTGGAGTCAAGTTGTCTGTTGTGGTACCCCAAGCCATAGGAATTTCTCTCTGTAACACTTCATTTGAAGAATAAAGGAGAAGAAAAATGGCATTTCCTCCATGGTTGAATAATTGGTATGCACCTTTTTATTTCTCAAGCATATCAAGGTTTTCTAACGAGTTACCATAGTCATTTTTTGATTCTAGTCCAAGCGTTCATAGGAATAATGATTCAACCATAGTGCATATTCCATGTTTCATGCTATCTACTTTAGATTTTGGTTTTACAAATATGCTTTATGAGTTTGTTTTGACTTAGTTTTAAAGGGAATGTAAGGGATTGGTTTCATAGATCTTGATAGAGGATAAATATCATATTTTGCAGGTTTGATTGAGACATTTTGTAGGAAATGAATCCCTAACCATAATTAGGAATGCATATTCTATGTTGAATATATCAAGGGAATGTTTGAAAAGGAGACACCTTATGTTTCCACTAAAGATCTAGCCCATTATGAGCAAGAAAATTATTAAGCCCATGAAAATGTATTCCAAGGACATGTTGGAGAAAGAATTGAAATGCCCTTTTCTTGTCCCCATGTAGATGGTGGTTTGGTAATCCCTAGTTATCCTAAAAAATGAAGTTGATGGGGTATCTTTTTGTGATTTTGAGGAAAATTATGTTGAATAAAAACCCTTGTTTGATGATTGTGATGCTAGTATATGTATTTCCCCATTTCATGATGATTTAAATGCAAGATTTTAAATTGTTGATTATAGTAGGGATATGGGATATATGGAAAATTTTGGGGATCCCATCTACGACACTTGTAGTGATGCATCTAATGAATAAATTGCAAATTTGAAAGCTTTAGAAAAATCAAGCATAGAAGATTATTTGGAGCCATATGTCTCCATTCATAATGTAGATTTTGTGCATCATATTGAACACACTTTTGCAAATTTGTTTCAACCATATCCTCTAAATTCAGGGTTGTTTTCAAGTATAGTTTTTAGGGTGATTTCCATCTATGTGTAAAAGGTTTTGATTCAAGTTTTTCTATCCATTTGGAACATGTTTCTAAGGCAAAAATGCAGAAATTTTCCAGACACCTTCCTCTTTTATTTCCTCTCATTTTGGGCATAAATATCCAACTAGGAAATTTTGTTTTAATGCAAACATTTGTTTGGGGCTATTTTTTTTTTTAATTATGTAAATTTATGCCATATGTCATGCTTAACTAATGTGGAGAATTGCCTTAACGAATATTACAATTTTAAATATCCTGCTACGTTGTTTTTGCTTGAGGGGAGGAGTTGTGATGTATTTAATCATGGCCATGCTTACTCAATACTATATAAGTTTAGATAGAGGATTCCCATGGTGGTGCATGCATTCCTTCGCATGATCTTGGTAGTTTGGATATTCTTCATGAGCACACCTTATGTTTCGGTTCAGATTTGACAGAGGTTTCAACGTGCATTCACTTGAATTTTGTCATTTCTTTGTTTTGGTTGGTGACCAAACACAAGGGAATATGCCATGTCATTGATGAGATGCCACATGGTTGAATTGAGTTTATGATTTCACTTGATATTTGCTTCATCTCATGCCTAGAATAGGGTAAGAATAATAATATATTTACCATGACATTTAGGACCAAGTTTTCATTGCATTTTTATTAATACATTAGTGCATTTGGTTATATGCATTTCATTTGATGTGTTTCAAATCAAACATTCTCTTTTTAGTTATGAATAAAAGTTGATGTAACTAGTTTCCATTGTACTTTTCTAATTTGATTTATGTAGGTAGGGACAATGCAATTGTGTCTCCATCCCTTTCCACGATATGATATTCACTTTTGTGATATATTTGTAGGTGATAGGTTTGGAGATTTTGGAGTTCTCATGCACTTTCACATAGAGTACATGTCTCATAGTTGAAGTCGGAAATTAACCCTAGGTCAAAAGGTGACCTTATGATCATATTTGTTTGCAATTCCATTTCAAATTACTTGCCAAGGAATATATATGTGGATTTTCCATAGATCATTTTTCAAATACTATCCCAACATACTTATATGGTTCTTGTGCCTTTGATGTGCATAATGGAGATGGTTCCATATTTTCCATTGCTGTGATATTTGTTACCCTCATTTGACACTTGGGATGTTTTTCACTATGTTGATTTGATCATGGGATCTTACTATTATGCTTGGTATCATTTGGATACATTGCGTAGCATATAATATTATGTGGTTTTGTCCCATGTTTAAAGTATGGAACAACCAAAAGGGGTGGAATGTTATGCTCCTAGAGAGGATAATATGGGGTACCTAGGGAGGTACCTATTGGGGATAATGTATGTATTTTATCCATGATCATGGAATATGTCCACTTGGTATTTAGAGAATATAATATAATAATAAGTGGCAGTTGACTTATCTCCCTTAGGAATACTCATGAGAAAGTATAAATATACATGGATATCATTGTATGAGAAATGTTGGATGAATTGTATTGTATCGATCATGGCTTGTGGAGTGATTATTTCCATAATGGGTAACTGATATTGTTACCCTACCTTAAGGGTTTTTTATCTATAACTTGGTTTTTTTTTATGATTGTCTTTTGGTTATTTATGAAGTATAAGGGTTCTATGATTATTATGATTCAATTTATGGGTTAAGGATCACTATAACTTATCTCACATCTTGTTTGTATTGTCTTCTCTAGACACATTAATAACATCAAATATTCCTTCTTCTTACGTTATTCATTTGTTTCCTTTGGGATAAGTCATCAATCTCTTATTACTTATTGTCCTTGAAACCTTGAATATCCTGTAAATCTCCCCAGTTTTCTTGTAATTTTGATCTCATCCTACAGGTGTGACAGGTGGTTGGACTATGCCATGTGCAAATGGTTGATATATAACTTGCATATCCATCAAGGTTTCATCATGATTGTTTACGGGTGGCCCCTCTATAGCACCTCTTGATTAAGTATTCATGTATGAATAACTAGGATAAGAGATGGAATATGCATGGTTGAATCCATACCATTTGTGAGGGACCTCTCCATGGTACCTCCTGATCACATCCTCATGCCTGAATTTTTAAGATTGAGAGTTGGAAGTTACACAAATGAATCCTAGCTATTTGTAGGGGACCACCCTCAATTAACTCACTTGCATGTGATTTTGTGTGGATGGCCAAGATTTCATTCCACAAGTTGTTTGGTAAATCCTTGCCATTTATGGGGGACCACCCCCAATTACCTCTCATGCATGATATATTTTGCAAATGGATGAGATTAAATGTTGGTAACTGCTTGATGCATCTAGTCCTTTCACAAGGTCCCTACCCTATTATCTCACCAGCATGAAAAATCGAACACTGCCATGATCATAATTTTTGGACTTGCTCCGAGAATTCTCTGTTACTACATTTGGATCCAATTGAGGATGGTGCCTCCCAGTGGGGCATCAAGAATTTTTCATTCACTCCTTTGGGAATGGATTCATTCTGCTACCTAAAACCAACTCTTTGTTGCATGAGTCTCTACATGAAAAAAGTTATTCTAAGCCAAAATTCTTGAAACCAAGTTTTTTGTTCCCTATCTCTAAAATACAAACTACAATTGCAAAACCAATAAAAAATTCAACTGTAAAAACTGAACTAGGTGCTCAACAAAGAGCTTATTTTTATAGATTATCCTAATCTATTCTATGCAAACCCATCTAATTAGGTAAAATGAAAATTCTGATGAAACCAATTGATCTTTTGATTGGTCGATTGAACTACGCTTTCACTTTTGGTTATGAAAGAAAATAGAAGAATAGATAGTTGTTTCTCAACGGGAAAGTCGAATTTGCACTCATAGTGAAGGAATAATGCAAGATTTAATTTGTTTGAAGATTCTAGGAAAGCTATTATAGGATCCTTAATATATTGAAATAACACCTTTTGATTAACAATAAAATACAGGTAACCTGCATCTTTGTCTTTAAGAATTTCAATTTGTTTTGTATCCTCTTGCTCATATATATCATATATAGGCATATTGTTGCAAGAAATTTCTATACATGTTGATCTAGAAATATCCCTTTCCTATTTAATCAACTCTTGAACAACAAGTTAGACCAACAATTCTTTCATCTTCATAAGCATTGTGTACAATATTGTCTTCATTATGTTTTAAAACATTAACCCTTTGATGAAATTGTTGATCTAGATTCTCTAAAGGAGGAGATAATATTACGCATTCCTTAACCTCACAATCATCAAATACATCATAGATTGGATCCACACCACTAAAATAATTAAGTCTCTTTAAGTCTTTTCTCTTTGTTTGTTCTTGGTTTGGGTCAACATAAAACTGAATTCCATTCTTCTATGATCCCTCTTATGACTCTTCATCATTGTCAATTTCTAGAATAAATCCTTCAATATTGTGTGATAAATTCAATGAAATTGACACCTCTCTCTCATATTCTTCTCCAGAAGAAAAAGATACACTAACATTAAAAAGATTATTATCACATACCATTGTTTCTGTTACTTCAGAGGGAAATTGCATTTGTTTATATTCTTCAAAGACAACCGATTCTTCAAGATCCTTTGGGACATCATATTTCTCATCAGAATGTTGCTTCTTATCCTCAAAATCACGAGGAAACAATACATCTTGATGAAAATGAACACCATAATCATCATATTCATCATAAATTGATATAATACTATAGGTTTCTAATTTTTTTGTTTTTAAAATTGGCCTTTCTTCTTCATAAATACTCATCAGACATGGGTTTATCATTAGAAAGTTTGATTTCAATTTTTGGAATTAATGTTTCTTCAAACTCAGTTTCAAACTCCTCTACATATTCTAATGATTGATTTGACTATGCTCTATGTATGAATTTACTTTCCAGACTCATACTAAAAAAAAATTACTAATAAACTTCTAAAAAAATTGTTATTTATCCTCCTCACTTGATATTTCATGAAGATCACAATAATGAAGGAAAGCATAAGAGAAATCTAGGTTATCGAGTATATCATTACATACATGCTTTTCCAATTGTTCTACAATTATAACTTCAAAAGATCCATGGTATTCCATAGGTTTTATTTGGGCAACAATTTCTTTATGCAAACTTTCTTCTTGAATATGCTCATCAATATAACCCTCTTCAAGTATATTCATTGTATCTTGTTGGAAATGCAAATATTTATTATAACATTCATTAACACATACCAATTTTCTAGAAGAATCAACAACCATTTGAAACTCTTGATTACTCTAAAGAAAATAAGCAACGATCTCATATTTTGGAATAGAAGAAGTATTATAACTCCTTGAAATCTCTCAAGTGTATTTATATAATAAATATATGGATGCACCTCTTCATGCAACTCAATGAAGCTTTCTTCCACATCAAATTTACTAGAATCATCAATAACATTGATCTTCCCATAACAATTTTGATCCACATCAAAAGAAATGTTAGACACTGCTTCTTGAAAGGATTTTTCACTATCTCGGGCCATGTATTCTTCATATTCCCCAGTAATATAATTATCATCATCATGAGATTTCTCTTCAAATTCTTTATCACATCAATCCTACGAAAGGATGCAAGTTGGATAAATTATCCTACAATAACGATGTAAAACTGAATGAAAACCTTTCAATGAAGAAATATTGGCATGAGGAAAAACTGTGTACCACTTTCTTGCACCACCATCCAAAGATACCATGAATAGCTTCACCACTTTCTTGCACCACCCTCCAAAGATATCATGAGTAGCTTCATCATTACATATTCATTATAAATTCCTAGATGATACATGAAAGAGTGCAGATCCATCAAATATTGGGAAAGGATATCCTTATCACCCTCTCTAAATTTAGGAATACATTCTTCCCATTCATCCTTATCAAGCATAGGAGTAGGAAATCCAACTATAATAGAAAAATCCAAAGGATCACACCTTGCAACTACATATGAATTAAATGAATTTTTTATAGAGTGAACGTGGAGTCTCCAAATCCTAGAGTCACAAGGTGAAAATTATACTTCAGATGGTTTCTTTGTTTCTTTATTCATCACCAAGAATCATGGTTTAATAGTTATATCCCATGGAAAAAATTTCAAACCTTCAATCCCTAGTAAGGCACTAAAAATATGTTGTTACTTGAGATGTTATTGCCTTCTTATGAACTATGCCAAGGCATATAAATACCCACTTTATGCCTCAATAGAGATCTTGGGATAGAGGGGGTAAAACTCGATAGACTTAATGAGTTGAATTCCCAATGCCACCATAGTAATAGCTTGAAAATTTAATAAAACATAATGCCATATATGAATAACAAGGATGAGCTAAATGTTGGAGGAAAAAATGCAACATATTGGATTAAATTCATCCCATAAAAATATTAGACCAAAGTTATTTCCACAAGGCAATGGAGTCTCAAATTGTAGAGCACAAAAGTTGATAATGGTAGGTGGAGAAGAAATTAAGAGGAACAAATAATCTTTGATATAACAATGAGTAAGGAAGTCACTACTTTTCAAGGATAAAGAAACATCACAAACACTCGAGGATTTATGAAAGTCAAGTTTCCATGACATGTAAATAATTTTGTCTTGCATTAAACAAATGAATTCAATAAAGTAAGTGTATGGGTTCAACATAAACAATGAATCCATCAACATAAACATTCATACGTGTAATATGAGACCTGAATATATATAAAATGTACAAGAAGGAGTCAAACAACTTGAAATTCCTTCCTTGTATTCTGTATATTGAATAAATACTTCTTACAATATCAAAACTAACAAAATACAACTATACCAAAGAAGTACAGAGTCAAACAACTTGAAATTATTTCTCTACACTGTGCCACACAATGGATTTTGTTATCCTTGACTATATAAGGGTTTGGTATACAAGATTACAATTTAACATAGGCAGAAAATACATGGAAAATAAGAAATATTAAAAAATAAAATAGATGGGAACACTGCTTTGGAAATGAGCAATGAATCCAATGACTAGTTCCTTGGTTCTCAGAAATTACAACAACCCATAGGTCTCTTGGCAAGGCTCCTCCTCTACAAAGAAATATTCCTCCCTTTCTCTAAGAAACATATATCCTTTATAGCCTATTGGAAGAGAATTGAGTGGCGTGCTTTATACCCTATGTTGTTAGGGGAGAGTTGGATTTTCATGATAACCAAACTCAAAGGCATTTGTTGTCCCCGTCCTCCATAACTTCTTAACTTTCCTAATTTCTCTAGATTTCTTTTAAAATTATCTAGCTAATTGATCCTTTGAGTTATTTTCATTTCCCCTTACACTTTAGGAAAGGAATTTGGTCACATTTAATACATTTCGTACTTTCAGAGAACCTTAGGCCTCCTCAATATCCCTCCTGTATTTAAGGACAAATCTAATGGCCACTGGAAGATTCATGCACCCTTCTCCTTTTATTTTAAGAAGTAAGAATGTGTCTTCCGCCACCACCTGGGAATTGATGGATGCCCCCAAAATATCCACAAATTCCCCTATTATCTATGCTAAGAATAGTTGATTGCAAGTGCGAAAGAATGGGCTAAAATGGTACTTATTTGTGTTTTTGGTGTTTTTGTATGCAGTAGAGGGAAAACTATATTTTTATCATTAGATGTCATAATGTGATTTAAGGGATTTTTGAGGGATAAAATGGGCCTCCTAAGGGAAATAATAAAATAAGAGTTAAACTAATAAAATAAGAACTCTAAACATTGGAGGGGAAAAATAAAAACTAACTTTCCTTATTGTATTTTTTACATATCTCCTTATTGGTTTACCCAAATTTCAAGTTTGGGAATTCGTTGGATGCATAATTTAATTTTTTATCCAATGCACATCCACATGATATACTTTTGAGGCACCCAAGGCATGAAAAATGGAAATTCAATAAATAAATGTATTTTAATACACAAAACATGTATTTTAATTGAATTTTTCATTTTTCGTGTTGTGAGTGCCTCAAAAGTATACAATGTGGGTATGTGTTGGATGAGTATTTGAATTCTGCATCCAACGAGTTCCCAAAATTTAAACTAATACGGAGATATGTCAAAGATACAATAAGAAAGAAGTAGTTTTTTCTTTTTCTCTCTAAATGTTTTTACAAAATTTACCCCCATGGTTGACATCATCATGTTGAATCCTATTGGTTCTTATAAAGTGAATCATGCAGATCCTTCCTTGTTATCTCACCAACATGAAAATTGAAACTCTTCCATGATCAAAATTTTTGGTTTTCCTTGAACATTCTCTATTACAATATAAACTACGAGCATACCTTTTCTCCAGTCACCATTTACACTTCCATTGGAATAATTATGTATTTAGTCTTAGTTATGGGATGGAGGAGACATTAGATGGATTTGAAGATAGCTTTCCTCATTGGGATATATGAGGAAGAAGTGTACATAGAGAAACATTAGGGATTTCAGGTAAGTGGGAAGAAGTCCCATGTTTGCAAGTTGAACAAGGAATTATATAAACTCAAGAAAGCACTAAGATTATGGTATTCCAAGATTAATGGGTATTTACTTAGTATGGACTTCAAAAAAAGTGAATATGTTCATAGCTTATATTATACATTTGTTGGGAATGATATGCTCATATTGGTGTTGTATGAAGATGACTTGTTTCTTATAAGTTTAGAGAAGCTCATTGTCAGGTGAAAACATACAAACCCAATAAGTAATGCATCATGGCAATGTCCTTCATCTTGAACAAAACGTCCATATCTACTTTGCATGGTAGAGACCATAGGATATTTTCCTTGGGTAGATTAAATATGCAATTGAGATCCTGATGAGGTTTTGCATGGAGGATTGGAAACTTTTTTCCATACCTACTATCACTAATCTAAATAAGGAAACAACTTCAAATTTAGATATGGTGGAGCCTACATTATATAGACAATTGATAGATTTTTTGATATATTTGGTCAAAAGGTCAGACATATGTTTTGAAGAAACGTTTAGTCAATTCACGGTGGAGCCGAGGAAGGAGCATTAGTTAGTAGTAAAACATGTGATCAGGTATTTGAGGGCAATGGTATGAAATATATTGGAGTTGATGATGTGAAGTTGCAGGGATATAAAAACTCATATTATGTAGTTAATGCAATAAATAGGAAGAGTACCTCAGGGTGTTGCTTCAGCTTGGGTTCATGTATGATATCTTGGTTGAGTAGGAAGTAAAATTCCATGCATTTAGCTCAGTAGAGGAAGAGTATATGGAAACCATTATTTCTAGTTGTGAGTACATTTGGCTTCACAAGTTTCTTATAGGATTGTTTAATCAGGAGTTGGACCCCTTGATGATTATTATTATAATCAAATTTGTATCACACTCTTTGAGAATTCAATGTTACATGATAGGTCCAAGCACATAGAGATAAGATATCACTTCACAGGAGACAATATTTAGAAGAAAGAATTAAATCTCCAATATATTGCCACTGTTTAGAAAGTAGTTGATCTACCAAACCCTTAGCAAAAGGGAAATTTGAATTATTCAAATTCAAATTTGAATTGGTGCAAAATTCATTCCTTTCTAAGAGGGAGTGTTGAGATATATAGCTTCGACAGGAACTTCCACACAAATTTAGCATGAACATGTTAAAACAAGTTCAAAATAATTATATTTTGTAATTCACTTTATGATAAAGTGAAAAGTCCTATATTTAGTTCTTGAGTATAATACAATGTATTTACTACATTAATGATTTAGACTAGTATTAACCTCAAAATTACATCTCACTAAGACGTTAGGGTTTTGGTAGATTAATATTTTAGCACAAGTATAAATATAGGTTAATATAAAGAGTTTAGACACACTTTTGTTGAATAGGAACAATAACCAAAAGAGAGAGAAAGCACAATATATTAGCTAAGGTGAAGGTCCATGAAACAAATGATACATGAAAGTTGTAAACCATATTTGTACATATATGTCTCATGTCATACAATGATATGAAAGCATGCCATATAGACATACAATAATAATTGTTGGTTTCTCAATTTTTATGCATGTCGTACTTCTCTTCGACAAGTCATATACATTAGGTTGAGGTGTATTTGTTTGTCATGAAGTTTCTAGGTTTTAGAACAAGTGGAGGTCTCCTTATAAGATTTTATTAGTGAAATGATAAGTTGATTTGAAGGAAAATTTCCATGTGTTTGTGTGTAATTGTTTTACACTTCTTCTATTTACTTTTGAAGTATTATGTGCTTGTTTCTATGTGAATAAGTTAGTTTTTTGAAATTAAATAAACTTTTTTGGTTGATAATATAAGTTATTTAGTCACCTAAGCATTGAAAACCTTATAGGAATCCCCCCATGATCCCCTTTATAGGTGATCCCTTGAACCCCCTCCTAGATGCGACTAAGTTTACTTAAAAAGTAGACAACACATCTAACATTCTCCCACTTGTTGAATACTTTTCCTTAAATGGGGGCAAGGGGAAGGAATTTGTATTGTCAACTACTAGAGGAAATAATGCCCATTGATTCTCTACACTAAGAGAAATTCTAGGTACTAACAGACTTTGTTAAATAATCTACAAAATTATTCAAGATATTAAAATTCTCCAATAATATTTTTTCTTATGTTAAACTAAGCTTCTAATGAAATGGCATTGTATACCAATATGCTTTGTCTTGGAATGGTAACCGAGGTTCTTTACCAAACGAAATGCACTTGAGCTGTCACAACCTATTATTACTGCATTCAAAACAAAACCAATACTTGAACATGATCTTTACAACAATATTGATCCAGGTCATTCCCAGGTGCATGCTAGGGACAACAGTTCGACGGAAGGAGTTGAGCACTGTTATGGAAGAAGCACAAAAAGAATAGATAAAGCAGGAAATACACTATATAGGAAAAAAGTATGTGTACAGACAATATGAAAGAATTTGAACCAATTTCTATTGTTACTTCTTCTCCATGAAGGTTGATTTATTGTTGTATACTACAATAGTGTACATGTTTATATAGGGATGAGACGCTTGGGTGACTACCCATTACATTTAGTTATAAAAGAAGTTATAATGGTTCAGAAGTTCAACTGTTACAGACGACTGGAAGATAGAGACACATTCTGTCGATGTTCGATAGTCATCGGTGTTGAAGATGCATGTTGAGATGCTGTATGTTTAGCATGAAACCTATTGAGGTTGTCAAAGTCGGTTGTGTCAAGTTTCAGACTTGTCGAAGTTGATACTGAACCTGTTGAACTATTTGAAGTCAGTTGTATCGAAGTAGTCGAAGTTCTAGACTTTGTCAAAGTTTGACAACATGCCAACTGCTGAATGGATCATTCATCTTTCCTTAAGAAACAATGGTATCCATTGTGTGCTTGTTCAGGTGAGGAAACTTGTTGGTTATTTCAGTATCAAAGTACCATTTTCCTTGCGTAGGGATTTATCCAACATTATCCACTTGAAACAAGGGAATGGAGTTCATCCTTGTATGGCGTATATGTCATCCCACAATGGTGTCACAAATAAAAGGTTCTTGAACATATGGATGGATGTCCTTTGGTTTTGCTGTCTGCAAATCATTCTGTTCCAAAAATGTTGCATGGTATGGTCGAAGTAAATCGACATTGAAGGCTGGATGTAGGCCAAGGCATGCTGGAATGTCGAGCTGAAAAGCATTTTCTCCAATCTGTTTAAGGATAATGTATGGACCATATCACAAAGGTTTCAGCTTTCTGTATGGGCCAGTGAAGCACTCCTTCTTTAGATGTAACCAGACCTGATCCCTAATTTGGAATGAATGAGGAATACAATGCTTATGATTTTGGGCCTTATCTTTTGCATTAGCTCATTACAACATTTCCTATGCTTCCTTCTAGATGTTGTATATTTGATATCTCAGCTTTAATGCTTTCTCAATTTCTCTTCCTTTGAAGTCAGTGTCATTCAACTGTGTCAAGGAACTGATAAAGTCGATAGGCGCTGAGGGTTGAAATCCATAATAGATCTCAAATGGATTCTTTCCAGTAGAAATGTGTTGAGCACAGTTGTTGCTATGTTGTATGTATGGGAGGCTTTCATCCGATGTTTGATGATGCTTGTGGTTGTACATGTGAAGAAATTGTACTACCAAGTGATTTGCGACTTTTGTTTGTTCGTCTGTATGAGGATGGAAGGATGTTAACAAATAAAGTCTCATGTTGAGCTGTTTCCAGAGAGGTTTCCAAAAGGTGATGATAAATTTGACATCTTTGTTGGAGATAATGGCTGTTGGAAGGCCATAATGTTTCTAAACATTTTCGAAGAAGAGTTGAGCATTCTGTTGTGTTGTCGTAGTCTTCTTGCATGGTGTGAGGATATCCATATTGGAAAATCTGTTGACTACTACTAAGATCACGTCATGTTGATGTTTGGTATTAGGATATCCCATCAAGTAGTCCATAGAAATAGATTCCCATGGTCGACTAGGAACTGGAAGGGGTGTGTACAATCCTTGTCATTGATTCAACGGTTTAGCAATGGAACAAACCACACATAATCAAATTTACTTGTTGACGTTAGATTTAAGTGAAGATAAGTAAAAATACTTTTGGAGGATAACAAGTGTTTTTGCGACTCCAAAATGTCCAATATTTTTGCTCTAGTGCACGTCCCAAATGAGCTTATGTTTGTGCTCACTGGTTGGTACACAAAGCTGTCCAAGATTGTATAGCAAGGTGTTCTTCAGGAAGTAGTCGATAGTAGACAACATGTCGGCCTAATGCTATCGATAAATTATACAGAAATCGTAGTCTATTGAATACAATTGTGGCCAAGTGGTGGTGTCATAACCCTGCATAATCATCATTGTAGACAATAGATTAATGGGTGGTCAACTGAGACAATCGGTCGTGGCATTGGATTTAACTTTCTGATATTTAATTACCAACTCAAATTGTTGCAGGTAATTAATCCACTTGAGTTTTCGATTTGTTTGTAGTTTCGACTAGAATGTGGCAAACTGTAAGGATTATGATGAGTAAGCATGATCGTTTCCTTTCCAAGAATGTAGTGTCTCCATTGTTTAAGAGCTTGTACAATGGCATACAATTATTTTTCATATGTCGAATACCTTCTAATAGTGGCGTTGAAATTTTCAGAATGAAATGTGACTGGGTGACTTGACTTGGTGATCACTGTGTCAAGGGCATAGTCTGACGTGTCCATCTCAATCTCAAAGGGATGATGCAAATCGGGAAACACAAGTATTGGGGTAGTACAAAGCTTGTTTTTGAGTTGTTCAAAATCTTGTTGTTGTGTTGGTGTCCATTTGAAGAAATTTTTCCCATTTCCTTTAGTCAACTGATTCAAAGGCCATGCAATGTGATTAAATCCAAGTATGAACCGTCGATAAAAAATTTCCAAACCAATAAAAATTCTCAGTTCATGAATGTTTTGAGGAATGGGCCAATATTTAAGGATCTGTACTTTTATGGGTCGACATGAATGTGTGCAGAGTAAATTACATACCCCAAATATTTGATGTTGGTCATCGAAAATGAGCATTTGTCCATGGTAATATATCGTCGATGTTTCTGGAGAGTGTCAAAGTTGTTCGACATGTTATTCCCATGATCGACTGAAAACCAAGATATCTTCAAGATAGACAATGCCACACTTATCAATGAAAGGTCATAGAAGGTCATCCATATATCTCATGAAGGTTGCAAGTGCTGCATTGGTTAAGCCAAAAGTCATGAATAACCATTCAAACAATCCTTCCTTGGTCTTGAAATATTTTTTCCATACATCAGTGGACTTGATCAAAATTTTATGATATCCCGACTTAAGGTCAAGCTTCATAAAGAGCTTAGCACCTTTCAGACTGTCGATGAGTTCATTTATCCATGGAAGAGGATACTTGTTCTTTATTGAAATATTGTTGAGAGCCCTATAGTTAATGCACATGCACTAAGTCACGTCTTTCTTTGGAACTAGGATGACTGGAATTCCACAAGGAGAGGAGCTGGGGTGGATGTGATCTTTGTTGATCAAATCCTAGATTTGTCTGTGAATCTCTTCGTTCTCGAGAATGGATCTTCTGTAAATAGATGCATTATGTAATAAAGAACCAGGAACAAGTTCAATGGAATGTTTTACCTGACAATGCAGAGGTACTTCTTCTGGTTCTTTGAATATGTTCCGATATTCCTCAATAATATGGTTTATCTGTTGCTGTTATCAGGAGATGTGTTGGTCGATGAGTCGAATTGTGGCTGCAATATTCCTGGGATTCTAAGGTTGTATCATAATTAATGCAAAATTCTGAGCATGGTCGATAAGATTCTTTGTTTGTTTGACATATATCATAGCAACCGTAGATGTGGGTTTTCACTCTGGTATGCCATACCATTGATTTTGAATTTTGACAATCAACTTATGTGGTTGTGATTGATATATACTACCATGTCGATCCCACAAGTAAGGTTTTTCGAATAAGGCATCGGCTACGGAAAGTGGTGCCATGTTAAAAAGTACTTCATCTTCAAAAGGCTTGATAAAGTAGGTGAGTCTGCATTGGTGAGTGATCCTTAGTTCCTTTCCATCCTTCATCCAACCGATATTGTAAGGTTGAGGATGTGAAGTGGTGACAAGACCTAATTTATTCACAAGTCCTTCAAAAACAAAGTTCTTCTTTCTACTATTATCCACAATCATGATGTAATGGATTTTTTTGAACCCATATCTGTGTATGGAACAAACATTCTCGTTCTTCCTCATCGCTAATAGTCGAGGCTGTCAGAGTGATTGATGCAGAAGCCAAGAGGGTCGATACTTCTGGGTCGAATTCTACCAGGGCTTTGTCAGATAAGTCAGAGGTCGACAATTTTTCCAAAAGTGTCTTCTGAGCTTTGCATTACAATGTATCATTCCAGGATGAGTTGCGATAATCACACCATTTCCCACTAGGAGCTTATTTGCTACGATCTTTCTTGTCTTTCTGAAATTTCTTCTTATGATAATCAGGATTTGGTGGGGTCAAATCAGAAGGGTTCTTTGAATTTTCGGAGTCAGCTGACGACTTCTTGTCAGATGTTTGACCTATTGGCTTGTTCACGAAATGTGATTTCCCTTTTTGTTTAGCTTCAAGGTTGCTAGTGTAATGGAATGCATCCTTTGGCGTACTGGTAGTCAGAAACTCCCTCTCTTGCTGAATGTATGGGAATAATCCACTGACGTACTTCCTTACAATCCATTTTTCTTCTTCTTAGATTCCAAGTCTAGCTATGAGTCGATAGAATTCGTTTGTGTAACTCTGCACGGACTGGTATTTCCATTTCCTTAGGTGTTTCCACTTCTTATATTGCTGTTCAATATACTTGGGAGGGTAGAACTCCTTTCGGATGTATTCGACAAATTTTACCCATGTGTCTATGGGGCCGCCTTTTTTTTCCATCTTTGTCGATAAATTTTCCCACCAGCAATATACGTAGGTTGACATCTTTAAGGATGTAATGTTGATCTTTTTCTCTTTGGAGAGTTGATTAATGGAGTAGTGAGATTCCAATTGTTGAGCCAAATTGTCGACGGATTCTGCGTCAATATTACCTTCAAGATTCAATATGTCTAGATTCATTTTCACTTTGAAGGGGATGATTTTATCAGAGTGGGATCTCGTCGAGGATTCTCCGAATGTCAAAGAAAATCTCACAAGAATATTGCTGAACTGGGCAAACATTTCGGTTCACTGATGATACAATGCTTTTTCTATGAGTTTCTCTATCTCCTTAGTTGCATGTCTATTGTCTACTTCTTCAGCCATCTTTTCTGAAGTCAAGGATAGTGTCTGCTTGTGTTGCTGATTTTGTGAGCGTGTTTGAACAGGCATACGTTAAATAACTTGATAGAAGTGCTTATGTAACTTAAGCTCTAATACCAATGATCCAAGTCGTGCCAAGGTGCATGCTGGGGACAATAGTTCGAATGAAGGAATCGAGCACTGTTATGGAGAAAGCATGAAAATAATAGATAAAGTGGGAAATACACTATATAGACAGAAAGTATGCGCACATAAAATATGCAACAATTCAAACCAATTTCTATTATTACTTCTTCTCCATGAAGGTTGATTAATTTCTGTATACTACAATAGTATACATGTTTATATAGAGTGGGGAGAGACTTGAGTGACTACCCATTATGTTCAGTTACAAAATAACTTATTACAGTTCAGAAGATCAACCATCGCAGATGACTGGAAGATAGAGAGACATTTTGTCGATGTTTGATAGTAGTCGGTGTGGACAATGCATGTCGAGCGCAAAACCTGTTGAGGTCGTTGAAGTTGGTTATGTCGAGGTTCGGACTTGTCGAAGCCGATATTGAACCTGTCGAAGTAGTTGAAGTCGGTTGTGTCGAATTAGTCGAAGTGCTAGGTTTTGTCGAAGTTCAAAAACATTCGAAATGCTGAGTGGATCAAACATAGCTTACTTAATTCCATGAGTGGGTTCCATGTACTGATATTTTGTAGTTAACCAATTTCTTCACCAAATAAGTTAAAAAAATAAGCACTTGTGTCTCTTCTACATTCAAGATCTCCAACCTAGTCTACTTATCTCCCTATGAGTTCCATCTTATTTGGTAACATATTACTTAATATGAAATACCACACAAATATCTAAGTATCCTCTTTATAGTTATCCACTATTCCTTCCCTAGTTCTAAAATTTACTTACTCAAATTTCCTACTACATGGGTAATTTCTGATCTAGTACAAACCATAACATACCTCAAACTTCTAACATCAAAATTGTAGGGAACACAAGACATGTACTATTGAACCTATTCTTTAGTCTTGGGACACTGATCTATAAATAAATTTGTAGATACAAGAATAGGTACCTTTGTTAGTTTACATTCATTCATATTAAACATTTTCAATATTGTATCAACACATTTCCTCTGATTCAACTAGAGTTTCCTCTTTGCTTCACATAAATAAATTTCCATGCCCAAGATAATTTGTAGCACCAATACCTTTCATATCAATATTAGAAGATGCATGATATTTGACATCCTTGATGATTTTGTTGTTGTTTCCAATGAGCAACATTCCATCAACATATAAGACCATAAATGAAATGATCATCGACTTGCTTGGAATACACAATGAACATATTTTTTTCTTAAGAAGTCAAGTATGAATATATAAATATCAAAATCTTGATACCAAATTCTTGGTGATTATTTTATGCCATACAAGGACTTCTTCAGCTTTCAAACCATCTCTTTCTTTTCCTTCATTGCAAAACCTTTTGGTTGTTTCATGTATATTTCTTCTTCAAAATAACTATGTAAGAATGTTTTCTTCACATTCCTCTTGATCCGAAAACAAGATCTTTGCTACTCTATGATGTTAACATGAATTGCATAAAGAGCATGAATGAAGCTCACAAACCCATAAGAAGAGAACCAAACAGCATAGACAATACGCACATAAAGACAACAAGTTGATAACGGAGTTCGTCTAGGATGGACTACGTCTCCGGGCCTGCTTCTCAATAGGAGGGCCGATCTATAATCTCAACATAAGGCAAAATACATGGCAATGATACCATGATACCTTGGCGACAATGGTCAGGAAGAGAACCGCTGCCCAAAACACAACCAGACTGCTTCCAGCAACTCCGAAGCCTGAAGATAGTGTAAAACCAGTATAAACACTCGTACCTTCCTCCTGCAGAGCTACACAATCTCCCTTCTCTCCTTTAGCTACAAAGTCTCCACTCCAAAGCATGGGTGGGAAATGGAAAATGAGTGGGTTTATATAGGTTGGCTTGCCCTCTTCACATGAATCTCATGGAATCCTTTGGTTGCAACTAATTTGCCTATCTTGGCCTTGGTTACAACTTCCCCAAGTTGGTTTTCATGTGGTTGGGATTTTTATCAAATAATAAACCAACATATTTAAAAATACCCTTTTAAAATGGCATACCCCTTTGTTGGCTTTTAATATGGTTAAAACCATATTATAATAATAACCACTTTTAAGACTTTAATCCAAAGTCTGTTATGTAATATGGTGGCGCTCCAACCCATATGTTAGGTGGCATGTAACGTTTATGTGGTGGCGCTCCAACCCATATATTAGGTGGCATGTAACGTTTGAAAGTTTGTTATAGCACATGCTATAATGTTTTCGAACCCACTTTAAGCCATAACCAATTCGAACCCACGTTCAAAGCCATAACCAAAGTTATTAAAGAGCACATGCTCCATGTGACCCCCATGCACTGGCACCTCTGCTTTGAGCTCCTGGTCATTTGGTTGTGCGGTAGAACCAGGGGTTGGGGCTAGCCCCGACCCCTTTTCATGGCCATCTAAAACACTCTTCAAGTTTAAATAAACGATCCTAACCACACATACCAAGAACCACATGTAGCCCGAGTGGTGAAGTCGCTCAGCCTTCATTGTAGAGGTCACGGGGTCGAACCCCGCGGAGGCCATAATTTTGCATTTGACCATTTTGGCCAATTTGGTCCTACCATGTGGCAGGCACCGATTAGTCCAACTCATCGGCCAATTGTAGGCCAGCTCAGCTGAGTCATCTGCCACATCGTCGAGCCGTACAACCATGTCACCATCTGTACACCCAGTCAACAGTATGCCATCTCGGATCCGTACTGCCATGTGTCACCTTGTGATTGGTCTGTACTGTACGGATGCCACGTGTCATCCTTTGAGTGGTGCCATGTGTCGTATTTTGGTTGGTCCGTACACCAGCCATGTCATCTTGTTCGTACTGTACGGATTCCATGTGTCACCCTGTCAGTGGTGCCATGTCATCATGTTTGTACAGTATAGATGCCACGTGTCACCCTATTAGTGGTGCCACGTGGCACCTCTTTTTGCTAATTTTGCATGTTGACCTTATAGAACAGAACGCGATAAATTTCTCATACGGAGTTCGTTTGAGGTGAAACGAACGCCGTTGAAATTGTCTCGACGAGCCCTTCGATTTGGTGCTGGTTTTCCTGAGATTGGAGAACTTCAAAACTTTTTCCTTCTTGGATCCTCCTAGATCATTCCTCCCCACTAAGAAGCTTTTGGCCTCCAAAATCCTTTACTAATCAACAGATAGGTGAGGGAATTGTTCCCTCACTTTCTCCTTATTGATCCACTTGGCTTTTCTTGGATGAGTGCCTCTGATGCCCACTCGAAGATAATCAAAATCACCTCGACGAGAAGTCCTTGTTCTTCTGTCGAAGATGACATCTTCCTTTAGCTCATCCATGTACTTAGGAGCAAATTCATCAACTGATGGCAATCAGACATTCTCCCTTTCATCCATGATCATGGGAGGCTCATATATTTTCAAGTTCTCCACATTCACCACTGAGTAGATATGCATGTATAGCGGTAGCTCTAAGCGAAAGGCATTGATCCCAATCTTCTCCAAGATGGTGAAGGGACCATATCTGATGGGATTGAGCTTCTTGCCTTCTCCTTTCATCCTCTCCTTGCTGATGTGAAGCCACACTTGATCTCCCACCTGAAACTGATGATCAACTCTATGCTTTTCATGGCGAGCCTTGTACTGGGCTTGAATCTTCTCCAACTACTCTTTCACTGATTGATGTACCCGTTGAACTCTCTGAATGAACCTGCGGGATCTGTCTTCATCCTTGGAAGCGCTTGAATCAACCTCTCTCCCATAAGTCAAGTCCAATGGAGTCTTTGGAAAGTACCCAAAGCATGTCTCAAATGGAGAGCTCTGAGTGGAAGAATGCATAGCCCTGTTGTAAGCATGCTGCACATACTGGATCTGCTCATCCCATAACTTAGGATGCTTGTTGCAATAACCTCGAAGAAAATGGACAACTATCTTGTTGACTACCTCTGTCTGTTTGTCGGTCTGTGGATGGAAAGTGGTGCTCCTCTTCAGCTTGGTGTCCATCATACACCATAACTTTGTGTTGATGTAATTGTAACTTCAGAATGTATTCACTTATATTTATTATCTATTGTAACCCGATGTTTATTCCGGGATGTATTTGAGTCATGTCATGCCTCGATGTTCCGATCGGGAAGTTTCTATAATGAGAAAGTCATGTCAAGTCATTGTGGGTAACCCTCCTATTGGTCAAGGGTTAAAGTCCCCATAGTTGTGGGGCCCTTGGGTTATTAGACTATCCTAGTGAAGTCAACCCTATGAGAGTAATTGTAAGTCAGGGCAATAGTCCCCACCATTGTGTTACCCTCCTATTGGTCAGAGGAGGCAAAGTCCCCACAAGTGGTGGGGCACTAGGGTTATTAGACACTCCTAGAGATGTCGGCTCTAGTAAGTAATTGTTAAGTGAGGTCGACATGTTGGAGTGCACTTCAAGTGAACGGAAGAATATAAATAGAGAGTGAGAGCCTCTCTATTTATCACTTGCAACACACATCACTCACTCACTCAAGTGTGGCGCATTAGTGAGGAAGGAAATACACTGGGACTAGACAAGAAGAAGACTACTGCTATCGGAAGTGCATCTTACTATTTTGGGCTTTTACTGTTTTGGTGCTGATTCTATCTCTGAGGAAGTTGCAGGGTTTTCTCCTTTATGGTTTCCCCAAGAAAAACTCTTTGTGTCTCTTGTCTCTTGTGATGTGCTTATGTTTTATTGCTGTGCTTGTTATTCTCTCAGTGAAAAGATCCTAAGATCAGAATGCTAGCTTATATGATGAAAAACTAACATGGTATCAGAGCTAACCTGAGAAGAAGAAATTATGTAGCTGCAGAAGCTAGGGATTCTTACTTTTTGGGTCTCTCTCCACAATCCATCAGCAAAAGCATGCTAGGCTGACTCTCCATTGAAGGGTGCATCTTTCTGTCGAAGCAGAATTCGATTCTGAGCATTTTCAGTTTTCGATGCGGAAATTAGGGATTTCTACAGAAGAGGAATTTTTGAGTGAGACCAGAATAGGATTTTTCTCCTCATCAAAACCGAAGTTTAGAGACCTGTATCAAGAAATTTGGTTGGGTGAAACTCCGGGAAAGTCAAACCCTAGTTTGACCCCGAGCTAGGAAAAACCCTAAATACTAAAACTGATAAGTTTTGGTACAGTAGCTATATTCTGAGGTTGGAAAAGTATCAGAAGCTAAATATTGTAGGGCTGAAGATAAAATCCTTATGAATACTGTGTCCAAAAATCATCCTCATATTCGCTATATTCTGGGAGATATGATCCCTCCAAGTTAGGGTTCCATCCTCTTCCAAAATTCATCCATAAACAGGATACCTGGGGATAATTGCAATATCTTGGGATACAGAGGTCCAAATGGAATTCCTAAAGATGTTACAGAAAGGTCACGGACTGTAATTTCGGTGGTCAGAATATCAGACTCAGAAGATCAACCAGTGACACGTGGCATGTCGTACAACTTCGATATTCTGAACAGTCCTGTAACAGGTCACCTTGGGAAAATGATCATAAATACAAAATGGTGAAATAAATTCTGATGAAACCTACAGTGATAGATCAGGGACATGTGAGGTTACCTCAGTGCGAAATTTCAGACACGGAGAAGCATAAATTTCAGAGATATCACAGAAACAGTAACAGGAATTTCTGCAGAAGAAATTGGAAAATTAGGGCTTCCTGTTCTGGGAGCTTCCCTCCACTGTTTTGAGAAAAGGAGTACATTGGACAGCTCCATTTGAAGAGACATATCTGTTTATCCAATCAGATCTGAAATATTCCAAGTTTTGAAAATTAGGGTTTATGTGACAAACCCTAGATCAGCCAGCTCCAGAACCAAGACGTACACCTCAAATCGGTAAGATCTAATCCTTTGCTATTTTCATTTGAGGTTCTCATTTCAAAGTGATCTATCACATCAGCTTGATGATAAGCTTGGTGAAGTTCACAACTTTCAAGCATAAGAGTATTTGATCTCTCTGAAGAAAATGGATTGGACACCTACATGAGTATAGAGGTTCCAGTTCCAGAGGGAGATGAGGCTAGAAGCCTTACACAAGAAGAACTTGGTCAAGGCCAAGAAGATCATTGTTGATTCAGTCACGAATCAACTTGTACTACAAGTGTCTCTGTAAAGACACCAAAGATGTTTTGATTCCTTGACCAAGCTATTTGAAGGGAAGAACATAAATCATAATATGACCTTGAGAAACCAGTTGAAAAATGTGAAGATCCAGAATGCAGAGACCATGCAGTCATAAGAGTCTCTCAAATCAAGAACAACTTGAAGCGGTAAAAGAAGAAGTGAAGAATGTAGAAGTGGTGATGGCCACCTTGAACAACCTCCCAGGATCATGGGATTCATTCATGCAAGGAATGTGTGGTATAAGGAAGTGATTACTTTTAGCAGACTTCGAGAAGAAGAAGAAGCTCAAATCATAAGAAGAGAAGAGAAGATGGGAGCAATTGAAGATCAAGCTCTCACCATCCAAAGAAGATCCCTCAAGCAATGAGGAATATGAAGAACTCAACTCTTGAAGAAATTCTTATCCACCTTAGCTTTTGGATAAGAAACGATGCTATTATGAATGAAGAAGACAATGAAGCTGAAGACTCAAGAAGGAGTCTACCCATGAAACAAATAAAGATAAGTATTCAATTGTCATTTCATGATACTGTTTTGTTATGCATTTGTTTATATTCAGTTGATGTATCATGCATGATAGGATGTTTGCATTGACGACAGTATACTACTAATATACATGTGATGGGTAAGTAGCTCATGGTGCTATACAAATTCTCCATTGCTACTTATCTAGAATGAAACCTCTTTGCTGACATATTGGATTAGTGCACAATCTCAATGTTGTCCTGGTAGAGATGGAAGGCATCTAGAAAGTTTCAGTGAGATATGGATGAATGTTGTATTGGCTAAAGTAGTTGCATGATCATATATTTATGCATAAATATTTTCCAGTATGAATATTCCTTATGAAATGTTCTAAGCATACAAATGCATTTGACTTGTAGGAAAGATCGCATACATAATCGCCTGCAAGAAAAGAAGGATGAAACTTGTTCCGAAGAACAAGTGATGACAGTTCAAGATGAAGAATAATATGATGAATGCAGCGACATCATTGATGCAGAATCTTCCAACTATGAAGAAGTAACCAAGAAGACCAGCTAAAGAAGAATGATGTCTAGGATGCAGTATCGAGATTTGAAGAGAAGTTCGTAGTTCCATCATGCAGTAGATGGAATCATCGTGGGATACAAAGCAAGATTCGTAGCACGAGGCTTCTCACGAAAAGAAGGCATAGACTACGAAGAAACACTTACAGCTACTAGAAGTGAAGTCACATGACATGATCATGTGTGCAAATGAAAGAAGGCCTTGTACTTGCTCAGAAAACACCCATGGGATAACACATACATGATGAGATTGATGAATATCTTAATCTTTGCTACAAGGTTGATAAAGGATGACAAGCTCACAGATGGATGTGAGAAGAACTTTTGGAAAAGTTCAAAATAGAGGATCTTGGTATCCAATGATCCTAGATGGATACTACTTGTCACTCTAGTACAGAATGTTTTAGTGCATAGAGTACCGAAGACAGAGGGAGTACGATGCTCTGCTTCAGAGGGAGTGACTGCAGAAGATCTTGAGGTTCGACATGGTACGACAAGATGGGCAGATTACTGATGACTCTAGGCTTTACTGAGAGTAAAGTGGATTCCAACCTTTGCTTCAAGGTTGAAGGTGAAAGATCAGTGATGCTCTTGTTATGTGTCGATACACTATTTTCTAGGCATGGAGGTGTGGACAAGGGAAGTATGTGGTAGAGATCCTGAATAGGTTCAGGATGACGGACTGCATGACCACACCTATGGCATCAAACATGAAGTTATTGAGTGATGCTTCATCAGAGATGGTTGATGTTACGATGTATCGTCAGATGATTGGGTCATTGATGTACCTAACGAACACAAGACCAGAAATTTGCTTTGCTGTGAACACCTTGAGCCAGTACTTGACAGATCCGAGAAGTGTTCACTTGACTGCTGCAAACCATATTCTGAGGTACCTGAAGGGTACAACTAATTATGGGCTCAAGTACGATGCAAATCAAAATATTAACCTAGAGGGTTATGTTGATTCAGATTGGGCAGGCAGTGCCATCGACAGGAAGAGTACTTTAGGATGGGATCAGGTGTGATCTCTTGGTTTAGTAGGAAGCAATCCTGTGTGGCACTGAGTATAGTTGAAGCAGAGTATGTCGCAGCTTGTTCAACTAGTTGTGAGGTAGTATGGTTGTGGAAGCTACTGTATGATATATTTGATCTCCAGTTGGATGCTACTAGTATACATTGTGACAACCAGAGTTGCACGAAGTTGTCAGAGAATCCAGTGTTCCATGACAAGTTGAAGCATATCGAGATCAAGTATCACTATATCAGGGATATGGTGCAGAGAGGAGCAGTGAAGCTCCAGGATATTACGACGGAGGAATAGATAGCTGATGTATTGACGAAGCCATTGGCTAGGATGAATTTTGAGTACTTCAGGGAGAAGCTTGGTGTTCTCCAGATTGAGGTTTCATCCAAGAGAAAGTCATGAGACCCATAGCCATTCTGACATGGTGAGAGGATTGGTTCCTTCCATGGTCAGATGTAAGGGTTGAGCCATTCTGTCATGGTGAGAGGATTGGTTCCTTCCATGTTAGATATGAGTGCTGAGATCCATAGCCATTCTGACGAGTAGGTCAGATATAAGGGCTGAGCCATTTTGTCATGGTGATAGGGTTGCTCCTTTCCATGACAGATATGAGTGCTGGCCATTCTGTCGAGTAGGACAGATGTAAGGGTGATTGCCATTCTAGGAATGGAGGCACCTGGTCAGTTACCAGGAACACTCAGTGTAAGAACTGAGTAGCCATTCTGATGTGATAGAAAGATGTGTTCCCACTTGATCAGATGTAAGGGCTGAAACATTCTGTCATGGCTAAAGGATTAAGTTCCTTCCATGTCAGATGTGAGTGTTGGCCATTTCGACGAGCAGGTCGGATGTAAGGGCAACTGCCATTCTCTAGGAGAATGGAGGCGCCTGGTTAGTTACCAGGTAGTTCAGTCAAGGACTAGGGGCCATTCTGATATGACTGCTGGGATGTGTTCTCATAGGATCAGATGTGAGTGCAAGCCCTTCCATCACTGTGATAGGATGTGTTCCTGTCTGGATGGATGTAAGTGCAGAGCCTTTCTGGAGCGACTGAGGGATGTGTTCCCACGTGCTCAGATGTAAGTGCTGAAATCTCTCATCATTGTGATAGGATGTGTTCCTGTCTGGATGGGAGTCTTCCATCACTGTGATAGGATATGTTCCTTTCTGGATGGATGTGCCCTTCTGACGAGTAGGTCAGATGTAAGTGCTAAAATATTCCATCACTGTGATAGGATGTGTTCCTGTCTGGATGGGAGTCTTCCATCACTGTGATAGGATATGTTCCTTTCTGGATGGATGTGCCCTTCTGACGAGTAGGTCAGATGTAAGTGCTAAAATATTCCATCACTGTGATAGGATGTGTTCCTGTCTGGATGGGAGTCTTCCATCACTGTGATAGGATGTGTTCTTGTCTGGATGGATGTGCCCTTTTGACGAGTAGGTCAGATGTAAGTGCTGAAATCTTCCATCATTGTGATAGGATGTGTTCCTGTCTGGATGGGAGTCTTCCATCACTGTGATAGGATGTGTTCCTGTCTAGATGGATGTGCCTTTCTGACGAGTAGGTAAAATGTAAGTGCTAGGTGAAGACCTACATGATGGGTAGTCCTACAACCAGCATGAAAAAGGGCTAGCTCTGTAGAACTTCCTGTGATGAGAAGAATCATGAGATAGCACCAGTGATGATCTAGATCCAGTGATGACAGCCAGTGATGATCCAGGTCGAGTGATGATCCAGATCCAGTAGTGATGATCCAGGTCGAGTGATGATCCAGATCCAGTAGTGATGATCCAGATCGAGTGATGATCCAGATCCAATCCAGTGATGTTGATCTAGATCGAGAGATGATCTAGATCCAGTGAAGTTGACTTGAAGATGAAGATGACTTGAAGACTCAGAAGAATCAAGATGCAGATGACGAGATGATCCAGCTGATACAAAGAAGAAGACCAGTGCTGATAAATTGTGTCGAGTGAATACCTTCCTAGTTAAGAGGGAGTGTTGATGTAATTGTAACTTCAGAATGTATTCACTTGTATTTCTTATCTATTGTAACCCGATGTTTATTCTGGGATGTATTTGAGTCATGTCATGCCCCGATGTTACGATCGGGAAGTTTCTATAATGAGAAAGTCATGTCAAGTCATTGTGGGTAACTCTCCTATTGGTCAAGGGTTAAAGTCTTGTGTTACCCTCCTATTGGTCAGAGGAGGCAAAGTCCCCACAAGTGGTGGGGCGCTAGGGTTATTAGACACTCCTAGAGATGTCGGCTCTAGTAAGTAATTGTTAAGTGAGGCCGACATGTTGGAGTGCACTTCAAGTGAACGGAAGAATATAAATAGAGAGTGAGAGCCTCTCTATTTATCACTTGCAACACACATCACTCACTCACTCAAGTGTGGGGCATTAGTGAGGAAGGAAATACATTGGGACTAGACAAGAAGAATACTACTGCTGTCGGGAGTGCATCTTACTGTTTTGGTGCTGATTCTATCTCTGAGGAAGTTGCGGGGTTTTCTCCTTTATGGTTTCCCCAAGAAAAACTCTTTGTGTCTCTTGTCTCTTGTGATGTGCTTATGTTTTATTGTTGTGCTTGTTATTCTCTTAGTGAAAAGATCCTAAGATCATAATGCTAGCTTATATGATGAAAAACTAACACTTTGTCCAAAACTCTCCAAGGAATTGGGAGTCCCGATCCGAGATAATGGACGTAGGAAGTACAAAGTGAACCCATACATGCTGAAAGAAGAGAGAAGCATCCTGCTCTGCAGTGACCTTCTTTTTACATGGTATAAGAATACACATCTTGCTAAACCTATCCACAACCACATACAAGTAGTCATGACCCCTCCTAGACATAGGCAAACCCCCCACAAAATCCATGGAAATTCTTTCCCAAGGATGGGAAGGAATAGGAAGTGGTGAGTACAGCCCCATTTTTCTATTAGTGGGCTTACAAGTAGATCACATCACACACCCCTTTACATATTTTGTTACAATTGCTTTCATGCGAGGCCAATACACAAGTCTTTGCAAATGAGCCAAAGTCTTACCTACCCCAAAATGCCCTGATACAAGAGAAGTATGAGCTTCTCATATTATATGGACTCTTTCACTGATAGGAACACATAGCTTGCCCAAATGATAGAGCAACTTTCCCTGCAAATAGTAGTCTTCCACCTGTGTTCCATTGGTTAGCTGCTCATAAATCTCCTTGAAATCATCATCTGTAGCATACTGCTCAATATAAATTTCATGGGACAAAGAATCATTTTTCAAAACAATAGATGCAACAATAGGAGGTCTAGAGAGCATATCTGCCACTTTGTTACTAGTACCCTTCTTGTACTTGATCACTAGATGGAATTGTTGAAGAAATCCCATCCACCTGAAATGACGAGCTTGCTAGAGCTTAGTCTGGGACTGGAGATACTGCAAGGGCTGATGATCGGTATGGATGATCATCTCCTTCCCCATCAAGTAGTGCTTCCACTTCTTGACACTCTGAACCAAAGCATACAACTCTTTGTCATAGGTGGGGTAGTTGATCACTGCTTGAGTAAAAGTCTCTGAATGGTAGCAAATAGGCTTGCAGTGCTGCATCAATACTGCCCCCATGGCATATCCACTGGAATCTGTCTCTATCTCAAATGGCTGCTGCAAATCGGGCAAGGCTAGGACTGGGGCGGTTCTGATCTTTCCCTTCAATGTGTCGAAGGCTTTCTGCTGCTTACCTCCCCACTGGAAGGATTTCTTCACACTTGTTAAGGCATGCAAAGGAGATGCTATGTATGAGAAGTTCTGAATGAACCTCCTCCAATATTGAACAGCTCCTAAAAAGCTTCTCACTTCAGTAGCGTTAGTAGGATTAGGTCAATTGACAATTACATCAAATTTTGAAGGATCAATTTTTAAATTTCCACCTCCTACAATATGACCCAAGTAAACTAATGAAGTTTTTCCAAATTCACACTTTGACAATTTTACATACAATTTCTCCTTTTTCAAAGTATCTAATACTTGCTTTACATGCCCCACATGTGCTTCCCAAGTTTTGCTAAAGACCAAGATATCATCTAAGAATGGCCGGAAAACATCATTCATTACCTGCATAAAGGTTGCAGGTGCATTGCAAAGCCTAAAGGGCATCGCCAACCACTCAAATAGACCTTGCTTGGTCTTGAAGGCCATCTTCCACACATCACTTTCTGCAATTCTGATCTGGTGGTAGCCACTGCGCAAATCCAACTTGGTAAAAAACACAACATCTTTCAACTGGTCAAGCAAGTCATCTATGCGAGGAAGTGGGTATCGATTCTTCATCGTGATCTTGTTGAGATCCCGATAGTCAACGCACATCCTCCATGTGCCATCTTTATTCATCACCAAAACAATCGGTGAACCACATGGAGAGGAGCTGGGTCTGATCGCTCCTTGGTCCAACAAGTCTTGAACTTGCTTCTTAATCTCTGCCATTTCAACTGCAGACAACCTGTACATGCCCACATTAGGAAGAGGGGCATCCTGCTGGAGATGGATCTCATGTTGAATCTCCCTTTTGGGAGGCAAACCTGTAGGTTCCTGAAATATTTCATCGTAGTTAGCCACAATATCAATCATAGCCTTTTTATGAGAAGGATCACAACCTTTGAAAGCATCGGATGCCTCAGCATATTTTTCTCTCACAACCATGAGCATGTATCTCTTATTAGTGTTGATGAGCCGCTTCATTTGTCCTGCACTAACAAGAGTGGTGTTAGCCTTCATATTGTGAGCTCTCACAATGTACTCCACCCCATTTTTGGTGAGATGGTACTTGTTCTCATGATGGAAGAATACTGCCTTTTGATCATACAAGTATGGGCTTCCCAATACGATACCACAGATGTCAAGAGGAACAACATCTAAGTCCACCTCATCGATAAACTTTGAAGCAATAGCAAACCTTAACCTGCATTGCTTAGTCACTTGTAGCTTAGCATTATCACATACCCATCCAAGAGGATAAGGCTTGGGGTGAGGTTTAGTCTGTATGCCCAACTTCTTAACAACTGATTCTGAGATCAAATTTACTTGAGAACCCAGATCAAATAATGTTTCAATCTTTGTATGCTTAGACACAACTCTGATGTGAAACAACTCACTTTTTATTTTATCATTTTCTTTAGAAACATGAGTAGAACTTGAACCAGTATGAGGAGTTTTGTTACCTTGCATTCCCACGGCTGTAATCATGGTTTCGTGACCTGAGTCGGAACCCAAATCTCGTTGCACTGTTGCAATGGTCTTTTTCTTCTTTTTGCCTCCATAATTCTTTGGCCTCTGTCCAGGATGCAACTTCCAACAACTTTCTTCATCATGCCCACCAGTGTCGTAATGTTTGCAATGGAGCTTTCCTCCTTCCTTCTTGGCAGTAGCTGTCTTCTTGCTCTTGTCTTTCTTTTTGGACTTGTGGTTGTTGTTGGGCTTGAAAGGCTTCTTCGGATGGTCTTCTTGCAAATGCTTCCCCCTGCTCTCAAGATGAGTATCCTGAACGCTTGCTTCATCCACACTAGTAGGATTCAACAACAGCAAAGTATGGCGTAGATAATGATGAAGAGCACCAATGTACTTCAAAAGAGTGTCAGGAGAATCTAAAGAAATATTCAACTCTAAATCTTTCTTTCTAAATTCTTCAGTAAAATTCTGAACACTCTGACCCTTGCCTTGTCTAAAACTTTTCCAATCCATCATAGCCTTCTGAACATAACCCAACGGATAAAATTGATTACGTAAAGTAGAAATGAAAGCAGACCACGATGAGAGAATATTACCCATTTGTTTGCTACCTTGCTGAAGCTTGCTTTCTCACCATACAAGTGCGGTTCCTGTCAGCCGAAGTGAAGCCAACTGAATCTTCACATCTTCTTCTTTGATCTACTGGACTCAGCAATAGACCTCAATTTTCCTTATCCAATTGTTCAACTTCTCTACATTTGCTTCCCCATTGAACATGGGCAAATCAAATTTCACATCGAGCTTCAATAAGGGCTTCTTTTGAGGCTCTTTGTGAGGAACCTTGGAATGCTTAGAATGAGATGAGGAAGAAGCACTTGAACTTGTGCTTGAAGTTGAAGGTGAAGAGGGAGGCTCAGGAGGCTCTTCGCCACCTCCTCCTTGGTTAACTGAAGCGTTGCCTTTGTCCTTCACTTCTTTGTCTTCCTTCTTTACTTCACTGCCTTTTCTTTCTTTTGCCATGCATTCTTCGTAGTCTGCAAACAACTTGTCTACCTTGTCGACCATCATGTAGAAGACCTTGTTAAATTTTGCCTCCATCTCGACACGGGCATCATTAGCATCCATCTTCCTCCTTCGGTGTGCACGTCCGATCTTGGAATTGTAAGGCTCTAATGTACCCTCACCAGCTTGCATTTTAGCCCTCGTGAGCATCCACACTCACAATCCAACGTCAAATAGTCCTGCTCTGATACCACATGATCCGAAAACAAGATCTTTGCTACTCTATGACGTTAACATGAATTGCATAAAGAGCATGAATGAAGCTCACAAACCCATAAGAAGAGAACCAAATAGCATAGACAATACACACATAAAGACAACAAGTTGATAATGGAGTTCATCCAGGATGGACTATGTCTCCGGGCCTGCTTCTCAATAGGAGGGCCGATCTATAATCTTAGCATAAGGCAAAATACATGGCAATGATACAATGATACCTTGGCGACAATGGTCAGGAAGATCACCGCTGCCAAAAACACAACCAGACTACTTCCAGCAACTCCGAAGCCTGAAGAAGGTGTAAAACGAGTATAAACACTTGTACCTTCCTCCTGCAAAGCTACGCAATCTCCCTTCTCTCCTTTAGCTAAAAAGTCTCCACTCCAAAGCATGAGTGGGAAATGGCAAATGAGTGGGTTTATATAGGTTGGATTTCCCTCTTCACATGACTCTCATGGATTCCTTTGGTTGCAACTAATTTGCCTATCTTGGCCTTGGTTACAACTTCCCCAAGTTGGTTTTCATGTGGTTGGGATTTTTATTAAATAATAAACCAACATATTTAAAAATACCCTTTTAAAATGGCATACCTTTTTGTTGGCTTTTAATATGGTTAAAACCATATTATAATAATAACCACTTTTAAGACTTTAACCCAAAGTCTGCTATGCAATATGGTGGCGCTCCAACCCATATGTTAGGTGGCATGTAACGTTTATGTGGTGGCGCTCCAACCCATATATTAGGTGGCATGTAACGTTTGAAAGTTTGTTATAACACATGCTATAATGTTTTCGAACCCACTTTAAGCCATAACCAATTCGGACCCACGTTCAAAGCCATAACCAAAGTTATTAAAGAGCACGTGCTCCATGTGACCCCCACGCGCTGGCACCTTCGCTTTGAGCTCCCGGTCATGTGGTTGTGCGGTAGAACCAGGGGTCGGGGCTAGCCCCGGCCCCTTTTCGTGCCCATCTGAAACACTCTTCAAGTTTAAATAAATGATCCTAACCACACATACCAAGAACCACCTGTAGCCTGAGTGGTGAAGTCGCTCAACCTTCATTACAGAGGTCAGGGGGTTGAACCCCGCGGAGGCCATAATTTTACATCTGACCATTTTGGCCAATTCGGGCCTGCCATGTGGCAGGCATCGATTGGTCCAACTCATCGGCCAATTGTAGGCCAGCTCAGCTGAGTCATCTGCCACGTTGTCGAGCCGTACTGCCACGTCACCATCCATACGCCCAGTCAGCAGTATTCCAGCTTGGATCCGTACTGCCATGTGTCACCTTGTGATTGGTCTGTACTGTACGAATGCCATGTGTCATCCTCTGAGTGGTGCCACGTGTCGTCTTTTGGTTGGTCCGTACACCTGCCATGTCATCTTGTCCGTACCATATGGATGCCACATGTCACCATGTCAATGGTGACACATCATCATGTTTGTACAGTATGGATGCCACATGTCACCCTGTCAGTGGTGCCACGTGGCACCTCTTTTTTCCAATTTTGCCTGTTGACCTTATAGAACAGAACGTGATAACTTTCTCATACGAAGTCCGTTTGAGGTGAAATGAACGCAGTTGGAATCCTCTCGACGAGCCCTTCAATTTGGTGCTGGTTTTACTGAGATTGGAGGACTTAAAAAATTTTGCCTTCTTGGATCCTCCTGGATCACCTCTACTCTACTTTAGATCAAAAGTAGCGAAAATAAATCAAATAAATATAACATAAGATATTTTAGAAATTAGAGAAAAAATCTCACAAATAACATTTCCTTCCACCTAAGACTATCACTTTGCTACTATGAGAGCTTTGTACTTCTATACCTTACCTTCTACATCCAAATTCTTCATAAGCACCCCTTAACTACCAATAGGTTTTCTTCCATCCAACAACTAAACTAGATCACAAGTATAATTTTTATCCAAGGAATCTATTTATTCATCCATGGCCTTCTTCCATAGTTTACCATCCTTTCAATCTTCTATCTCCCTTACAATTTTAAGATCATCATCAATATTAAGTATAACAAAACTATAATGGAAATTAGGTGGAGTATACCTTTCTATTTTCCTTCTTTATTGAATCGATCTCCTCAAAACTAGAGTCTCAAATTCTTTATATTCTTCTATTGAGTCATATTTTTCACCCTCCAACTCAAACTCCATTGCATCTCATTCTTATTCCCCTGGTTGGGGTTCCGATTGGCAATAGATTTAATCCCACCAAATACAATGTCCTGATTGTAAATAGTCTTCTCAATTAGAGGGTTCCAAATTTTTTAACATTTTATACCATCTTTATGATCAATAAAGATATTTTTTTCAACTTTATTATCTATCTTACTCTCATTTTCCTTTCGAACATGCACATAATCATGGAAATAAAAAGCTTTAAGATGTTTAAGAGAGGGTTTTTTACATGTCCATGCCTCATTAGGATTTTTTCAACTATTGTTGATGTAGTTGAAGGATTTACCAAGTAAAATGTAGTATCCACTACTTCTATTCAAATTTCTTGTGATATTGCACCACAAAACATAGTTCTTCTATTTTCCATCAACATTATGTTCAATCTTTCTACAACTACATTATTTTGAGATATGTATGAAGTATCCTTTTGCCTTACTATTACACACTTCTTACATAATTCCTCAAACTCATTTCCTTATAACTCTCTACCATTATATATCCTCAATAACTTTATTATTTTCTCTATATAGTTTTCTACAAGAGCCTTAAACTCTTTAAGTTTACTGAAGACCTTAGATTTCTTACAGAGGAAATAGGCCCATGAGTTCCTTGAGAAATAATCAATGAATGAAATATAATACACATGTTTACCTAGTGATGGAATAGAAAGAGATTCAAGCACACCATTTTGTATTAACTCCAAGATTCATTTTTCTCTTAATGCACAAAATGAGAATATCACCCAATTTTGTTTACAATATATACAATGTTCACAAAAATAAAAACTAATGAACAATCATACATGATTCAATCATAAATTTACCATGTAATTAGAGAATGCCTTTTTCTCCAATACATCTTAGTATTTGATGCCATAGAATTCTCAGTAGGGATAGAAAAGGTTCTATATTTGTCATTGATATCTTTGATAATAACAAAAATTTATACCCATCATTAAAAGGGATTCCCAACAGTTTGTATAGAGTTTCAGTCCAAACTCCTCTCTTAAACACAAATAATCCTCAAGCCATATTGCATGTGTAAATTTAAAATATGGTGTGCACACCTACATTATCGATATTCCTTATAGACATCAAGTTTCATGCTAGATCTGGAATTTGAAAAACCCCAGGGAGAGTTCTAATCATTACATATTTGAGTAACAACTCGACCCTTCCATAATTTACATTGTACTTATTGATGATTATTGAGTCATCTCCTAGAATCCAGTGTACTTATCATATTCACAAAATGAATCCCGATAAAGAGTCTTATGAAATGAATCACCCGAGTCGATCAATCATACATCAATATCTCAATGTGTACATGCATATGCCAAGTAAACATCAACTCCTTCTCTTATGAAGGTTTTGATTTCTATGAAAGGGGCATCATCATACCCTTACCTTGATCATCATTCTTAGATCTACAATATTTTATATAATTCCCAGATTTATTTCATTGCCATCATTTCTTTGTAAATTGTCTCAAAGAATTAGATCTACATCTATATTTAGATATACCCACAAATATTTTTCTTCTTCTTTGAGGTATGGTATCTCATAGATAAAAGATCCTTGGTCACAGCCTTCATAAATTTTCTTGTCATTTCCTTTAATAACAAGGATGAAAGTACATCCTTAAACTTAAATATGGATTGAATGGTATTACCAATTACTATAACTGGATTATCCTAAAAGTTTGACTAAAAACATAAAAGGTATACTTTTATTTTTCCTCCATTTTAATGTCAACAAAGACAACTTGACTTACTAGAGTATTAAAGGCATTTGTATGCTCAATCATAAAGTCAAAATCCTCCATCCTAAGATGATACAAATTCTTTAAAAAAATAAATAGTTACAAGGGACTTTAGTTGGATGCAAATTCCCCAATATATCCCAAAAATTCTTTGCTTGTCTTTCTTCTTATGTTCTTCCTCTTCTTTCTTTCGTATTTTTCCTCAATCTATTGTTTCTTCTTGCATCCTTTTTATGTTTCTCTTTTATTTCAAATATTTTATTTTCTTGCTCCTTTGAAACCATATATATGTACCTTGATTTAAGTCAACTCATGAATCTAAACACTTATTTCAAATTAGTATTGTTATAGGGATCAATTTGAAAATATTGCATGATCACGATATTGGGAATAAGATATGAGACATGTTTAAAAGATGACCAATTATGAATCCTATGTTGATTGGTGAATAAACTTAATCATTCGAACAAAAGAAATAAATATTAAAACCAATATATATGAGGTCTCAATTAAGGGATCAAGCTCGATTGAAAAATCAAATATAATATTTGAAAGTAATAGGCAAAAGAGGCATGATTTGAAAATTGAGGATTATTATTTTTAAATGAAAATAAAGTCTTGATCAAGGGATTAGGGAGGATAAATAGTTCAAATATAGAAAATATCCCAATATGAAGATCAAGACCAATTTAGAAATCAACAAAAGGGGGAAAAGACCTGGTTTGGAAGTCAATTCAGATCAAGAGATTGGGGATAAAAGGAATCTAATTATGAGATTAGGACCAGTAGGACAACTACTTAATAAAGAATGAAGATAAATTGAAGTAGATATAATGTAACCCAATTTGAAAATTGAGATGAAGAACATCAAAAGAAAGGGAAAAATATAAATAACTATGCAATAAATGGTTTAATCAATAGATCAATATCGATTTCCTATGCTAGGGAAAAAATGGTTCGAAATTCAAGAAAAGGCTCGATGCTCAGATTGGTCATGATTGAAAAGTCAGGAACAAAAGTGTCAAGATCAAATGAACATGGTTGGTCGGGGAATCCAGTTGAAAATTCATGAAATGAAAAAAGAAACAAAGTGAAAAAAGGTAAAGAGTAAACTATTTTGAGGATCACGATACTCAAAGAATAAGAAATAAGGTTTGAAAGATAAAAATGCCCCAATTTAAAAGTCAAAATTTAATCTAGAATTGCGAAGAAATAGCGTTCAAATGAGGAAAATGATCCCAATTAATAAAATGGTTACAATTTGAAATTCATACTCAAAGAAAAAATATAGGTAAAATGATGTCCAATTTAAAAATCTAGGGTACTGATACAACGCCTATTTGAAAGAAAACTGAAGGAAAATATTTCATTGAAAAGAAGGAAATCAAAAGAGCTCAAGGCCTTGAATGAATTTCAGACAAGAATTCCCAAGATAAAGGTAGAAAGAAAGAATAAGACAATATGAAAATCAAAAGAGAATTTCATTCAAATCAAGGAAAAGATGGTCCCCACATTTTTTTATAAAACTTGGGACATATTGAGACCTAAACACTTGGAAAACATTATAATCTTGAAAGTAAGCTTCCAAAAACTTTAGAATTTTGGGAAAGTTATTGAGGGCTCAATATACCACTAGTTTCTTTAGTTGGGGACACTTTTTCCTAGTGTCCAAGTATCAAGGAAATCAATCACATAAAGTGTTGCAATATTCATAAATATGCATAAACATACACCAATAAATTTACTAAAACATAAATTTATAGTAGGAATCTACGAGTCTATATTTTTATCCATAAAAGTACCAAATAATAAAATAGTAAGTAAGATTCGAGAGAAAAAAAATAGTACACCAGATATATGTGGTAAACCCCCGAATGGGGAAACATCCACAAGAAGGAATTATCTTCTTTATTCTTCAAAATTCTCTACTTTTACAATACATGGAATCCTAACATAAGCATAACATCACTCTCCATCTTCACATCATGTAATAATGATGTTTCACCAACATTTAAAACACCTAGATAGAGGTATGGAATAATAACATCCCATAATACATGTGGGATAAATTATTTTCCACCTCCTTATATAATGAATGACAATATGAGGATATTACTCTATCATGCATTTGGGATAACCCATTTTACTAATATGGAAATAATTGTGCCTTCCTTTGCTAAATAAGACATCATAACATCTTATGAAATCACACTAGACATCATTACACTTGCAATATTAACATTACACATTCTAATGCTCTCCTTAATGAGGACTAGGGAGAAGGAACAAACATATGTAGGAAGATGATATTACATTAACATTCCCCCTTGATAAAAAATTCTCACATTCCTAACAAATTTTAAAGATGCACAAACTTTACTTATATCATGGATTTAGTGAAGATATATGTTGGATATTGTTTAGTGGGACAATACTGCAAACAAATAACACCATCCGCAACAATATCTTGAATGTAATGAATATCAAGGTCAAAGTGTTTAGTCTTTGAGTGAAACATTAAATTATATGTAAGTTAAATTGCACTCTAATCACCACATCTTAACTTAGTAGGAGACTTCTGGACCAATCCAAGCTCTATAAGATCATGCTAAATCCACACTGCTTATTTAGCTTCTTCCTTAGCTTCCATGCACTTTGCTTCACAAGAAGAAAGAGAAAGAGTTCTCAAAATATTACTGGACCATGATATCAGACCTGAACCAAGCTAAAATATGTACCATGCAATAGTCCTTTTATTTAAATTATCACCTACCCAATCAAAATCTGTATAACCAACAATTGAAACCATAGCCCTACTAGAATAGAAAACACTATAATGCAATGCCCCCTATAAATATCGAATAATTCTCTTTATTTCTTTCCAATAGATTTCATGAGGCTTTTTCATAATCCTCGAGACCATGTTGACTACAAATAGAGATCGGGCCTGGTATGTGTCAAATATATCAAACTCCCCACACGTTGATGATACAAAGTGGCATCAACAAGAGGAGTATCACAATCAACAGTTAACTTTACACTAGAATCAAATCGTGTTAGAGAATGCTTACAATCACTCATATGAAATTGAGAAAGTAAATATGTATCATACTTAGGCTGATAAATGAATATGCCATCATATATATGCCAAATATGAAGACCCAAAAATGATGCAATAGCCCTAAATCTGTCATTTCAATTCGATGCTTAAGATTATTCTTCTATTCTTGTATAAATGTAAGAAGGTTGTTAGTAAGGATAATATCATCCACATAAAGTAACATAATGAGGACATCATTATCAAAGTTCTTAACATATAGATTTTGATAAGATCTACACCATTTGAAACAATTATTCAAGAAATAAGTGTCAATTTTCTCATACCAAGCACTAGGTTCCAATTTAAGACCTCTTGACATGGATTTTTGACATCCGAGTCAACAAAGGGGAAACAACTCGAGCCAAGGGAGTTTAGCAACCCCTAGTCGTTTGTGATGGTTGTACCCAACGGGTTTAATTGCTTCGTTAGCTAAGTAAACACTAACTAAACTTACTAAATAGTAACCTTACCTAACTAAATATATCTAAATATATACACAAAATTACAAAATAAACACAATGTACAAATCTATAAAAATATTTCTTGGAAAGTCCCAAGAAAGACTTAAATTATTATAGAAAAAAGTAAGTTGAAAATGTTAAATAAAATATATGAACATAAAAAACTAAATCTAAGTTACTCAAACCTTAGTAAACCTACATCATATTTAAGTAAAAGCTACATAATGCAAATGCAAAATTAAATGAAACTATCAATGTCCTATCTGCGGAACCAAATGATTTAACTAATCAAGCCAACTTACATCTTAAACTTGTAACAATTAAAATCAAGGAAAACATTCATTACTAATAAATAGTTTAAAAGTTCATTACCAATAAGTAGAACACAGTCATAAAAATAAGCTCGTCTTTTAAACGAATATACATTAAATAAATCATAGTAAACAATAATTAAAATCATTCTAATTGTAAAATAATCTGAAAATAAAAAGAAAATCTGATTTCATTGCTGCTGAAACAAAAACATTCATACAAAGCACCAAAACACCTTACAATATCCATCCCTATCGCTTCATTAAAATCTCAATCCATTCACTGCATGGAATCGTTCTCCATCTCCGATTCTTTGAAGTACAACACAATGATACCAAAAGAATGAAAGCATAGAAATTCACAAAGTCATTCTTTGTTGTATAACATTGAAATGACTAAAAGATTCCTCTCCAAAATTATGACCATTATAATACTTTTGAAGACATTTTGAAAACTAATAAATTAATCTTTTGAGGAATGTGCATAGTTTTAATATAAATATTATTATAAAAACACATTCTGCAAAGAATGGTTAAATAAAAATTAGAGATAATATCTTAGCTTTATATTTAACAAGTCTTACATTTGAAAAGGGTATATATATGTGTGTCGGGGGCTAAACTTCACAAAATTAAGAAAATAAAAGGAATAAAATAAGATTCAAACTATATAAAATAATACAAATATTTCTTTTAAAAAAGTTTGCCAAGTAAGTATCATAATTAGGGAAATCACCAAAAATAAAATGAAAATCATGAACACCTAAAATAGAATGTCATCAAATTGAGCAATGAAATCAAACAAAATAAATAAAAAATAATCAAATATATTATTTATAAAATTTGAGATAGGAACCTTAAAATTTGTGAAAATTTTAAGGGGGTTGTTGGGGTGCCAACAAGACCATATAAAAACCATATAAATGGTTGTTTAATTTGCATACCAAAATTGAAGTTTCAACAATGATAAAATGATGTGTATGTTTCATATAAATGTCTTCATAAAGATAACCATTCAAAAAATCACTCTTGACATCAATTTGGTGTATTTCCCATTAATAAGATGCACTAAGAGAAAGTATGGTTCTTATTGTTTTCATTTTAGCAATTGGAGCAAAAGTTTCAGTTTGTTGAGAAAATCCTTTTCCTACTTACCAATCCTTTAATTTTTCAATCTATCCTTCTGCAATAAAAATTGTTTTATAAACCCACTTACAACCACATAAAAATTAGTACATTGAATATAAGTAGTAAAACCCCAAACATTGAAACATCCACACGAATGTATGATATTCTTTATTCTTCAGAAATATCCACTCTTACAATACATGGAATCGTCATATAAGCATCACACCACTCCCCATTTTCACATAATGTCATAATGATATTTTACCAATTATTAACATACCCAAAGGGTCTCCTTCACCTCTATTATATAGCTAGAGGTATGGAAAAATCACATGACATAGTACATGTGGGATAAATAGTTTTCCACCTCCCTTATATAAAGAATGGTAATAAGAGAGTTTATTATATGATGCATGTGGGATAGCTCCATTTTATAATATTATAGTTATTTATGTATTCTTTGATAGATATGATTGCTATACAACCAACAAGACCACACGAGTCACTATTACATATGCCAACACTCCCCCTTAATAATGACTAGGGATAAAGAATAAAAGTGGAGGAAGATGGAATTACATTATCATCCCCTTGATGAAAACTTCCAGAATTCCTAATAAGATGTGAATATGAACACACTTTGCCTCATGGATTTTATGAAGATAACAACCGTTTCTCACTAAATCATGGGATTACACTTGAACTGATTTGTACAATGAGCTCTTTACAAAAACCACAATAGTGTACATAAAGCTCAGATGGCCAATACAATAGAAAATGTGGCTAGTAGATAGTCATCACAACCGTGACCCAACTGTTATTCGTAAGAACTCTACAGTAGACCTAATCATGAATATAAGAACTCTAGATGGTCTATACATAAAAAAATGTGTTGCATAGGTATGATTCACAACCAAGATGCAAGAACTGTGTAGTAAACCTCATACAAATACAAGAACCCCAAAAATTATATACATCGGAAATGTGTCCAACATATAGTATTCATAACCAAAGAACTCTATTGAAGTTTACATCATGAATACAAGACCCTCATATGGTCTATCCATAGAAAAATGTGGCATGTAAATAATAATGACATTATAGAAGAATATGGCCCTTTGTATCATTACATTATAATTGGAAGAAGGTGATCATATATGACATTTCATTGCATTACATTCCTTCTTAATTACAACTTCAAACGTCCCGAATAAAGTGGAAAAATGTTTCAACTTTGTTGTTGACAAGGATAAGATGAAGAGAGGAAAAATGCAAAATGATTAGATATCCCAACATCAATATGCTTAAGGTAGGAAGGAACGACATAAGCAAGTTATCCTACATCTCTTTACAAATACCCCTTTGAGATAAATGAAGTAAATAGAGAGATAATATGCACAAAAGACCTTCCAAGAGTAAAGCATATAATGAACATGATAAGTCCATAATGATGAAAAATATGACATGATATATGAAGGATAGAGAAAATGGAATTGTTTTTACACAAACAAGGGTCAACAAGACCATATAAATAATGAGGAACATATGGCTATAACAAAAAAATGATATCACTTAGATAAGGAAAAAATATAGGCATCCAACAGTTGAGTCTTAGGCATCGGTTGGTTCCTTGTTGTCACCATGACAAGGTGTTAAGAGATGCATGCCCCTGAAAATGTCAAACATTTTCCAAATAAGAAGGTTAGATATAACAAAAACAATAACAAGAGGAAACCTATAGAAACATGATGAATAAATATAGAAACTAAATCCTAATGCAAAAAAGAGAAGAACTAATGACAAGAATCAAATATAAATAGTTTAAACTATCACCAATGACAAAACCCTGTAACACTTTACCAACATATCCACAAACCATCAACATAAACAATAGAAAAAATAATTTCCAATAATTTTTTCACTTCAAATAGGGCCCATTCTATTTCATAGTGGTTAGGGAATGTGTTTACACACCTCCTGTGAATAAAATGAGTGTGTGTATGCATCCTTAGTGGAAAAAGGTGCGTGGGTTCTAAAAACGACTCGAAACTTGAATTTTGTGAATGCAAATATCATCTGCACAAAAACCTACGATAAATCACAACAAGAAATAGACAAACAACCAAATATGCTACAAAAAATATAGATCCTTGATACCAAGGTAGTATAAAATGAATTTCAACTAAGATCTATAGAAAAATACAAGGAAAACTTGAATTTAAAAAAACAAAAAAAAACTGTGAGGTTAGGTTTTTGAGAAAAAAATCCTCAAACTTGTATTAAAATGACCAAATATGAAGAAAAATATCAATGGTTGTCCATATATGATGACAAATATACTCGATAAGGAGACCCCCCACCAAAATTGAAGAATTTGATGCTTGTAAAAACAAATTAACATTTTTTTTAAAGAATATAGAGCTTTATAGTAACCAACTCTGATATCATGTTAGAATAATGATAAATATGCATAAACATAAAATAATACATTTACTAACATGTAAATAAATAGAATGTATTTATTAGTCTAATATTCATACATACAAGCACAAAATAATCAAATAGTAAGTAAGAGATAAGAGAAAAAGAAATAGTACACTAGATATACTTGGTAAAAACCCAAATGGGTAAACATACACATGAAAGTATCACAATAGGATTTGAACCCAAAATACGAGGACATCCGGCGTAAAGTATGTTTTTGTTAGTTTGCAATGATGAAAAGTACTGTACTTTCCGATTTCTTTAAGCATCATCGAATTTTCGACGTCCTTAGCGTAGGTTTTTCGACGACACTTTGCAAAACTACATTGTCTGATATGTGACGGATGTGTGTCGAATTTGCGATGACACTTGGAGGATGAGTCGTCGGATATCCAACAATAGTGTGTCTAATTTTCGACGACACTTGGAGACGAAATCCAAGGAGAAGGCCAGTAAAGTATAACCTAGACGATGGTAATGAAGAGGGTTCTCTAGAAGAAGAAGACGATGATGAAGAGCATGATCAACATGATTTAGATGATGATGATGATCCAACAGAAGATGTCCAAGAATTAGTTGAATCAGATGATGTAGCAGAAAATTCCCATGAATATTATATTGACGATGACATGATGAGCATAACTGACTTAGATGACGATGATGATATGGCCAATCCTTACAATATTGACTCTGGATCTGATGATATAGATGATGAATTGGATGAAGAAGATGATGACTTGGATGAAGAAGACGATGAAATATATTGAAAGGTAAATATTTAATTAGAACTATTCTTTTATCTTATTTTTTTTAAAAGAGCTACTAACATCATCATCATCACCCTCATCACCATCACCCTCATCACGTTGATCATCATCATCACTATCATAATCATCTTCATCGTCAAAATCATCATTATCATTATCATCATCATCATCATCATCAAGAGCATCATCATCATCATCATCATTTTCATCATCATCATGACCCTCATCATGATCATCATAATCATCATAATCATAATGATCATTATTATCATTATAATCGTCATAATAATCATCATCATGACCCTCATCATCATCATATAAATCATCATAATCATCATCATGACCATCATGACCATCATGATAATCTTCATCATCATCGTCATCATTATGTTCATCATTTTCATCACCATCCACATCACCATCCTCATCATGTTGTTCATCATCATCTTCATCATCATCATCATCATCATTATCATGATGATTCAACATCAGCATCAACATCATCATCGTCGTCTTCATCATCGTCGTCTTCATCATCATCATCTTCTTCATCATCATCGTCATTACGATGATGTTCAACATCATTGTCTTCATCATCATATGTTCATCATCATCATCATCATCACCATCCACATCGCCATCGTCATCATATTGATCATCACTGTCATCATCATCATCATCATCGGCATCTTCATCGTCATCATTGTCTTCATCATCATCATCGTCGTCTTCATCATAATGATGATGATGATGATGATCATCATCATCATCGTCGTTTTCGTTGTCTTTATCCTCATGATAATCATCATCATGATCAACATCATCATCATCATCATGTTCATTATTATCATCTTCATCATCATCATCATCATCATCATCGTCGTCGTCGTCGTCGTCGTCGTCATCTTCGTCGTCGTCGTCTTCATCGTCATCGTCTTCATCATCATCATCTTCATCATCATTGTCCTCATCATCATGGCCCTCATCATCATCATCATCGTCATCATCTTCATCATCATCGTCTTCATCATCATCGTCTTCATCATCATCGTCTTCATCATCATTGTCTTCATAATCATGACCCTCATCATCATCGTCGTTGTCATCATCATGATCATCATGTTGATTGTCATCGTATTCATCATCATGGTCATCACCATAATCATTATCTTCATCATCATCGTCATTATCATGATGTTCAACATCATCGTCTTCATCACCGTTATGTTCATCTTCATCATCACCATCCACATCCCCATCGTCATCATGTTGATCATCATTGTCTTCATCATCATGTTAATCATCATCATAATCATCTTCTTCATCATCATCATTATCATGATGTTCAACATCATCGTCTTCATCATCATCGTCTTTATCATCATGACCCTCATCATCATCATCATCATAACCCTCATCATCATCATCATCATCACCATCATCTTCATCATGTTGATCACCATTGTCTTCATCATCATGATAATTAGATGTAGCATCGATCTTCTCCATGAACAAAAATCCAATCACGAGACTTCATCGATAAGACAATTCAAAAATGCATGCACTTATAGACATACTAGCCACTAAGTGGCTTATCTTCCTTGTTTCTAAAATGACATTAAATTTAGATTTTTATTTTTCGACATTTTTTATTATTAAGATAAAAGTGCCTTTATGGCAAAGTCAAAAGTTATGAGAAAGTTAAAATTTAAGATAGATTGTATGAATAATATGATCATTCTCAATTTCAAAGTAAATATAATAGCAATGACCAATTTTGTGAAAATAAACATAAAAAGTTAATCAAAGTATTATTTGTTTACTTTTTATATTAAATATTTATTTTCTGAAATATTTTTTTATTAATTTTATAAGTAATTATTTTAGATATTCTAAGATCAAGAATAATATATTAGATAGTGGATGATTATTAACATATAGGATAAATTATTACAAAATCATTGTAACATTTGAATATCAAGAATGTTAAAATATACAACCATCTTACTTTATTAAATGGATAAACTTAAGACATGTTTTTATTGGACATTTTTGTGGAATTTATTTTTCCTTGTTTATATAGGGTTTTTATTGCAACGTGACCACTAGAGGTTTTTGTGAAAATTGGGTCATGGTGCTCCAATGTGACAAGCACATTGATACTTTGAATACAAGAATGTATTAGTGCTCCATGCATTTCCTACATTATATATGCTTTGAAATCAAGATTAAAGATACTAGATGGGAGGTTTTAGTGAAAATTGGGTTGTGGTGCTCCAATGTGTCAAGCAAATTGGGTCAAGGTGCTCCAATGTAATGTAATTATTGAAATTGAACTTTTAAATTGTAACTACACATTGGATTTCTAGTTGTAATTACACGTTAAATTTGAAAATTTAAATTGCAATTGAATTGCAATGTTAAATTGTAATTGAATTCTAATGTGTAGACTGTAATGTAATTGTAATTTAAATTTTAAATTGTAATGATGTTGATGATGATGAAGATGATGATGATGATGGCAATGGTGATGATGACTGTAATGATGTTGACGATGATGACAATGATGATGATGACCATGATGATGAAGATGGTGATGATGATGATGATGGTGATGGCAATGATGATGATGAAGACAACGACGACGATGACGACGATGATGATGAAGATGATGATGACGACGGTGATGATGAAGATGATGATATTCATCATTTTCATCATCATTGTCATCATCATCATCAAGATGGTGATGATGATGATGATGACTGTAATGATGTTGACGATGATGAAGATGAATATGACGATGATGATGATGGCCATGATGATGATGATGTGAATGATGATGATGGTGATGACAATGATGATGATGATGATGATGAGGGCCGTGATGATGAAGAGGATGATGATATTCATCATGATGATGATGGAAATGATGATGATGATGATGGTGATCATCATCATTTCCATCATCATCATCAGCATCATCACCATCATTATCTCCATTACCATCATCATGATGATGAAGACGACGACGACGACGATGATGATGAGGGTCATGATGATAAAGACGATGATGATGAATATGATGACGATGACAATGGAAATGATGATGATGATGATGAAAATGATGATGATGATGAAAATGATGATGATGATGATCATCATCATCACTATGATGAGGATCACGATGATGAAGACGATGATGATCAACATGATGATGATGATGGAGATGATGGTGATCATAATCATTGCCATCATCATCATCATGATCATTTTCATCATCACCATTACCATCATCATCATCTTCTTCATCGTTACCAACATCATCATCAACATCATCATCGTCGTCATCGTCATCTTCATTATCATCATCCTCATCATCATCATCATCATCAACATCTTCATCATCATAATAATCACCATCATCACCATCATCTTCATCATAATCATCATCTTCATCATCATCATCATCATTATCACCATCTTCTTCATCGTCATCATCGTCATCGTCATCATCATCATCATCATCATCATCATCTTCAACATCATCATCATCGCCATCATCATCATCATCATCGTCATCATCATCATCATCATCAACATAACCATATTCATCATCATCATCATCATCATCTTAATCATTGTCATCTTCATCATCATCGTCTTCATCATCATCATCATCACCATCATCACCATCATCAACATCTCCATTTTCATAATCATCATCATCATCATCGTCATCGTCATCATCTACATCATCATCATCTTCATCATCATCATCATCACGATCATCATCATCATCATCATCATCATCATCATCAACTTCACCATCTTCATCATCATCATCTTCGTATTCATCAACATAATCGTCGTCATCGTTTTCATGATCGTCATCATGATCATGATCATCATTGTCCTTGTTTTCATCATCTTCACCATCATCATCATCTTCATCATCATTGCCATATCTCCCTCATAATAGAAGTCTCAACATGTGGTGAAAATTTGTTAGATTTTTATCATTTAAGCAATATGATCTTAGGATCTTTAACTGAGAGAATAACAAGCACAACAATCAAACATAAGAGATAATAGACACAAATATTTTCCTCGAAGAAACCATAAAGGAGAAAACCCCGCAACTTCCTCAGAGATAGAATTAGCACCAAAAGTAAAACCCAAAAATAGTAAGATGATCTTCTGACAGCAGTAGTCTCTTTCTCTGATCCCAGCTTCTTCTCTCTCACTCATGCACCCCAGTGAGTGAGTGTGTGTGTAATAAATAGAGAGTCTCACTCTCTATTTATATTCTTTCGTTCACTTAAACTTTAACTCTGTTATGTAGGCTCGAGCAATCCTAACTCGGTTATGTAGGCTCAAGTAACCACAACTAGGGTACTAATGACCCGACTTACATTAATTCACCTAGGGTTGACTTCTCTAGGAGAGTCTAATAACCCTAGTGCCCCACAATTGTGGGGACTTTAACCCTTGAACAATAAGGAGTGTTACCCACTATGAATTTACATGAATTCTTTACATTATTGAATCTCCTCATAGGAACATCGGGGTATGACATGACTCAATTACATTACAGATACTTCCCAGAAAAAACATAGGGGTACAATACATAGAATATACAAGTGAATACATTCCAAAGTTACAAATACATCAACAGTCCCTCTTAAATAGGAAGGTATTCTCTTGACACAATTTATCAGCACAAGTCTTCTTCTCTGTATCATCTAGATCATCATCGAGTTCTTGTCATGTTCATCTTCAAATCATCTTCATCTGGATATGGATCATCACTTGATATGGATCATTATCACTGGATATGGATCATTACTTGATCTAGATCATCATCACTAGATCTGGATCATCATTGGATCTGGATCATCATCATTGGATCTGGATCATCACTGGATCTAGATCATCACTACTCGATCATCATCACTAGATTTGGATCATCACTGGTGCTATCTCTTGATTCTTCTTGGCACAGGAAGTTCTACAGAGCCAACCCTTTCTCATGCTAGTTGTAGGCCTATCCTCCAAGTAGGTCTTCATCTTCTTCAACACTTATATCTGACCAGGCCAGAAAGGCCTACCCATCACTTATATCTGACCATGGTCAGAAGCTCATCCCAAACCATGTCAGAAGGCTCAACACTTATATCTGACCATGATAGAAAACTCATCACACATCATGTTAGAAAGGATCTGCACTTACATCTAACCATGATATGAAACTCATCACACATCATGTCAGAAAGGCTCTTAGTCCCAGACTGAAATTCTCGGTAACTGACTAGTTTCCTCCATTCTCCTAGAGAATGGCCTCTCAGCACTTAAGCTGAGCTTCAGTCCCAGAATGAAATTCTTGGTAACTGACCAGGTGCATCCATTCTCCCAGAGAATGGCATCTCAGCACTTAAGTTGAGCTTCAGTCCCAGATTGAAATTCTTGGTAACTAACCAGGTGCCTCCATTCTCTCAGAGAATGGCATCTTAGCACTTACGCTAAGCTTCAGTCCGAGACCAAAATTCCTAGTAACTGACCAGGTGCCTCCATTCTCCCATAGAATGGTATCTCAGTACTTAAGCTAAGCTTCAGTCCCATACTGAAATTCCTGGTAACTAACCAGGTGCCTCCATTCTCCCAGAGAATGGCATCTCAACACTTAAGCTGAGCTTTAGTCCCAGACTAAAATTCCTGGTAACTGACCAGGTGCCTCCATTCTCCCAGAGAATGGCATCTCAACACTTAAGCTGAGCTTCAGTCCCAGACTGGAATTCCTGGTAACTGATCAGGTGCCTCCATTCAGAGAATGGCATTCAACACTTATATCTAATCATGTGAGAACACATCTCACAGTCACCTCAGAATGGCTCAGCACTCACATTTGACCATGGAAGGAACCAATCCTCTCACCATGAAAGAATGGCTCAACCCTTACATCTGACCATGGAAGGAACCAATCCTCTCACCATGTTAGAAAGGCTCACGGACTCATCACTTCCCCTTGGAGGGAACCTCTATCTGGAGAACACCAAGCTTCTCCATGAAGTATTCAAACTTCACTTTGGACACTAGCTTAGTCAACACATAAAATATATGTTCGTTCGTCGCAACATACTGGAGATTCATTGGTCCTCTCTGCACCATATCCCTAATATAGTGATATTTGATCTTGATATGCTTCGACTTGTCATGGAACACCGGGTTCTCAGACAACTTCACACAACTCTAGTTGTCACAATATATACAAGTAGCATCCAATTGGAGATCAAATAAATCAGACAATAACTTCCTCAGCCATACTTCCTCACAACTAGCTAAACAAACTACGACATACTCTACTTCAGCTGTACTCAATTCCACACAGGACTGCTTCTTGCTAATCCAAGAGATCACAGCTGATCCCATACTAAAGCAGCACCCTGAAGTGCTCTTTCTATCGATGGCACTGCTTGCCCAATCTGAATCAACATAACCTTCCAGGTTAATCTTCTAATTCGACTCATACTTTATCCCATAATCAACTGTACCCTTCAAATACCTCACTACATGCTTTGCAACGATCAGGTGAACATGTCTCAATGTGTTCACATCAAAGCAAATATCTAGTCTTGTATTCATTAGGTACATCAAGGAACAAATCATCTGACGATACATCGTGGCATCAACCGAATTTGATGAAGCATCACTCAATAGCTTCAGGTTCGATGCCATAGGTGTGGTCATGGCCTTGCGGTCCATCATCCCTTGTCCTAGGGAGATTCCATCTGCATTCTGCTATGCCTCCATGCCTAGAAAGTAGTGCATCATATCTAAGTACTTCATCTCGAACTCGGCAGCAAGTCTCCTTCTTGCAATTTTAATGAGTTCCTCTTTTATGTTAGGAACAAGTCATCGACATATAACAGGAGCATCACTGGTCTTCCGCCTTCAACCTTGAAGCAAAGGTTGGAATCCAATTTACTCTCAGTAAAGCCTAGAGTCATCAGTAATCTGTCCATCCTCTCGTACCAAGTCGAACATTAGGATCTTCTGCAGCCACTCCTTCTGAAGCGAAGCATCATTCTCCCTTTGTCTTTCATACTCTCTGCATTGAAACATTCTGTACCCGAGTGACAAGTAGCTTCCTCTGCTACTAATATTCTATGTATCCATATAGGGTCACTGGATACCAAGATCCTCTATCTTGAACCTTTTCAAAAGTTATTTTCGCACCCATCTGTGAGCTTGTCATCCTCTATAGGCTTTCATCTTCAACCTTGTAGCAAAGGTTAGGATCTTCATCAAGCTCATCATGTATGTGTTATCCCATGGGTGTCTTCTGAGCTCATACAAGTCCTTCTTTCATTTGCACACATGATTCTGACTATCATGTGTCTTAAGTTCTAGTGGCTGCAAATTTCTCTTCATATTTTACACCTTCTTTCTGTGAGAAGCCTCGTGCTATGAATCTTGCCTTGTATCCTACGATGTTTCCATCTACTGCATGATGGAACTACGAACTTCTCTTCAGGTCTCGATACTGCATCCTGGACATCATTCTTCTTGAACTAGTACACTCCTTCCCTTTCTTCTTACCTACTTCTTGGAAGGTTCTTCATCAATGATGTCACTCAATAGTGTTACATAACTGCATTGTGTCTAAGATCTCTTCTTTGAAAGTATCATCATATTATTCTTCATCTTGGATTCTTTCTTAAACTGTCGTCACTTGTTCTTCGGAACAAGTCTCATCCTTCTTTGCTTGTAGATAATTGTACACGATCTTTCCTATAATTCAAATGCATTAGTTGTATGGTTAGAAACATTTCATAAGGCATATTCATAATGGAAAATTCTTATGCATAAATATATGATCATGCAACTATTTTAGCCAATACAACATTCATCCATATCTCATAGAAATTTTTATAGATGCCTTCCTTCTCTACCAGGACAACATTGAAATTGTGCACTAATCCAATATGTCAACATATAGGGTTCATTCTATATAAGTAGCAATGGAGAGTTGTATAGCACCATGAGCTACTTACCCATCACATGCATATTAGTAGTATACCGTCATTAATGCAAACATTCTATCATGCATAATACATCAACTGAATATAAACAAATGCATAACAAAAACAATATCGTGAAATGACAATTGAATACTTATATTTATTTGTTTCATGGGTAGACTCTTTCTTGAGCCTTCAGCTTCATCATCTTCTTTATTCATAATAGCATCGTTTCTTATCCAAATGATAAGATGGATAAGAGGTTCTTCAAGAGTTGAGTTCTTCATATTCCTCATCGCTTGAGGGATCTTCTTTGGATGGTGAGAGCTTGATCTTCAGTTGCTCCTATATTCTCTTCTCTTATTATGAGTCGAGATTTTTCTTCTTCCTAAAGTCTGCTTAAAGTAATCACTTCCTTCTAGCACACATTTCTCGAATGAATGAATCCCATGATCCTGGGAGGCCATTCAAGGTAGTTATCACAACTTCTGAATTATCTATTTCTTATTATACTACTTCAGGTTGCTCTTTGATTTGAGAGACCCTTGTAAAGTATGACTGTATGGTCTTAGCACTCTAGATCTTCACATTCTTCAACTGGTTTCTCGAAGTCATATTTTGATTTTTGTTATTTCCTTTAAATAGATTGGTTAAGGAATCAAACATCTCTCTCGGTGTCTTTAGGGAATACACTTGGGGTATAAGGTGATTCTTGATTGAATCAACAATGATTTTCTTGGCCTTGACCAAGTTCTTCTTGTGTAAGGATTTTAGCCTCATCTCCCTCTGGAACTGGAACCTCTCTACTTATGTAGGTGTCTAATTCATTTTCTTCAGAGAGATCATATAATTCCGTGCTTGGAAGTTATCAACTTCACCAATATTATCATCAAGCTGATGTGATAGATCACTTTTAAATGAGAACCTCAAATTAAAATAGCAAAAGATTAGATCTTATCGATTTGAGGTGTCTGTCCTGGTTTCAGAGCTAGTTGATCTAGGGTTTTTCAGAGAAACCCTAATTTTCAAAACTTGGAATCTTTCAGATATGATTGGATAGAAATATGGACCTCTTCAAGGTGAGATTCCCAATGTACTCCGTTTCTGAAAACGGTGGAGGGAAGCTCCCGGAACAGGAAGCCCCAGTTTTCCAATTTCTTCTATAGAAATTCCTGATACTGTTTCTGAGGTATCTCCACAATTAATACTCCTCCATGTCTAAAATATTTTATGGAGGTAGCCGCATCTGTTCTTGTTCCAATACCATAGGTTTCATCAGAATTGGTTTCACCAATTGGGACTTATGATAATTTTACCAAGGTGACCTGTTTCAAGATTTTTCAGCATAGCGAAATTGTATGGACTTCCATGTTTCACTGTTGCATCTTTAGGGTCTGAAAATTATACCACCGAAGGTAAATTTTGTGCCCTTTCTGGAACATATTGAGAAATTTCATTTGGACCTTCGTAACCTGAGATATATCAATTCTCCCCAGGTGTCCTGTTTAGGGATGAATCTTGGGAGAGGTTGGAACCCTAACTTGGAGGAATCATACCGCCTAGAATGTAGTGAATATGAGGCTGAAACTTGGAGAAATTGTACATCAATATTGTATCTTTGTCCTGTGAAAATTTTGGCCCTTTAGAATTCTACAATCTCTAGATATAGCGAATTTACCAAAACTTATCAGTTTTAGTATTTAGGGTTTTTCCAGCTCAGGGTCAAACTAGGGTTTGGCTTTCCCGAAGTTACACCCAACCAAAAATATCAACCCAAGTCTCTAAAATTTGATTTTTATGAGGAGAACAATCCTATGTTGGGCTCACTCAAAAATTCCTCTTCTGTAAAAAGCCCTAATTTCCCACACCAAAAACTGAAAATGCCCAGAATCAAATTCTGCTTCGATAGAAATATGCGCCCTTCAATGGAGAGTTATCCTAGCATCCTTTTGTTGATGGATTGTGGAGAGAGACCCAAAAATTAAGAAGCCCTAGATTCTGTAGCTGCAAAGTGTCTTCTTCTCAGGTTAGCTCTGATACCATGTTAGATTTTTATCATTTAAGCAATATGATCTTAGGATCTTTAACTAAGAGAATAAAAAGCACAACAATCAAACACGAGACAATAGACAAAAAGATTTTTCTTGGGGAAAACATAAAGGAGAAAACACCTCAACTTCCTCAGAGATAGAGTCAACACCAAAAGTAAAACCCAAAAATAGTAAGATGATCTTCCGACAACAGTAGTCTCTTTCTCTGATCCCAGCTTCTTCTCTCTCACTCATGTGCCCCAGTGAGTGAGTGAGTGTGTAATAAATAAAGAGTCTCACTCTCTATTTATATTCTTTCGTTCACTTAAACTTTAACTATGTTATGTAGGCTTGAGTAATCCTAACTCAGTTATGTAGGCTTGAGTAACCACAACTGGGGTACTAATGACCCGGCTTACATTAACTCACCTAGGGTCGACTTCTGTAGGATAGTATAATAACCCTAGCGCCCCACAACTTTGGGGACTTTAACCCTTCAACAATAAGGAGGGTTACCCACTATGACTTTACATGACTTGTTTACATTATTGAATCTCCCAATAGGAACATCGAGGTTTGACATGACTCAATTACATTACAGATACTTCCTGGAATAAACATCGGGGTATAATCCATAGAATATACAAGTGAATACATTCCGAAGTTACAAATACATCAAAAAAATTTCCTTACTTCAAAACCAAGATAAGAAAATCATACAATACCAGAAAACAAGCATTTTCAATGAATGAACAACATGACACATTAGATGGGTAAGTACACACATTAAATGATTGATAACAACATAAAGGTAAGACAAGACATTTGTTTTAAATAAGGTATTCAATGATTGAGATTGGTTTTATGGCCATTGTCAACTTGATAAAACACACTTACCATTATCAACACTAACATCATGATTTTATGACCTCTCGCACCTGCAGAAATTTCCATTACAATGTTTTTTCCATCCTTCGGCCCTTCGACGAGTAAGAAAACAGAGGGAGATTGCTACGCGTTTTGTCCATCCTTCGGCCCTTTGATGAGTAAGAAAATAGAGGGATATTGCTGCTCATTTTTTCCATCCTTTGGCCCTCCGACGAGTAAGAAAACATAGGGTGATAGCTGCAACTTTCTCTACAATTTTTTTTCCATCCTTAGGCCCTCTGACGAGTAAGAAAACCGAGGGAGATAGCTGTCGATTTGGAGAGAGCCATTACGCTGACTATGAAGGGCCAACAACCGGTAAGTGAGTTATCAACCTTTCATTCACTGCCTTGTATTGTTTCATTCAAAGGGCACAATAATTATGGGTTTAATTGAGCCTTCTCCTGATATAGAGGATGGTTTCCAGCTTGTTATTAGCATTCCAATTAAGCTGTAGGTGTTCTCTTAAGTGTTGGTCCATCATTTTTGACTATAAAGCATCAGGGTCTCTAAATCAACTAATGCCACCTACCTTTACTGACTAAACTATTGACTTGGTCGCCTTACCATTCTACTTGGATCTTAATTACTTATTTTTAGGAGTGAAAACCCCAACGTATTCACATGAAGGTCTCTCCCTATCAAAACTAGATGAATCCAACTAATAAAAATAGGATTTGTGGAGAGGAATTTATTTATCATTCCCTTACGGGTGGGTGGGAATAGTGAGGATTACTTTTCCCATTAGGGATGAGAATTTAGAGATCTAAAGGGGGTAAATACATCTCCCTAGGAGACCTATCTTTGTGATTCACCGAAGAAAGGCAAGAAGGGCACACAGTTACTATAAATTATTAGTAACTAGACATAACCTTTGAATATGGGATGAATCTAAGGGTTGAAATACATTTTTTGGCATGTTTTTGTTTTAAAAGGTGATGAATAAAAACATAAAACTAGATTTGGTAAGTTCTAGTCCAATTTTGATGGTTAAAGCTCCAATTTTGGGCATGAGCAGGCATGGTAAGAGAACTTAGTTCTCATTTACAAACTATTGGAGGGGTTTAGAGTGCATTGTGTGCCCTAGAATAACAATATACAAATTTGATATAGCCTTTTGCATTAGGGAAGGTGCCAAAAGTATAAACAATAGTCATAAAAGCCTTAAAAAATCCAGGTTTGCTGTGTGTTAGGGATTCATGTGTATGAAACGAAAGCCCTACACTTTGACTGTGTATGCATGCTTGTTGTGTATGCTAGAAAGCATACACAGTCAATAAAATTTGTTTTGTATGCTTGCTAGCATATACAATTTCCACTTGGGGCTTGATAGTGATAAAACCAAATGAGCATGCGATTTCTCATGTGTCATTCATGCTTAGTGTAACGCTCCACTTGGAGCTTTGTTATTGACTTATTCCATGAAAGTTATTGAGTGTCTTTGTAAGGTATCACTCTTAGAGAGAAAATTGTAGTGATTATTAGTTAGTGTTATGCTAGCTATGTGAAGTATCTTGAAATAATGAGTATTTGTTATTATAACAATGATCGCTCTCAACGGATACATGCACTAGGGTTCCTTGGTTTGTGTGATGCAAGTGAAGAGTGTGTGAAGCTTGTGTGATGTGAGTTATTGGGATTGGATAGTGGTGTGATCCTTATATATTGATGTTGATCTCCTTGAAGAGGATTTTGTAGCTTGGTCAGATGCCTTGATAGGGCTTACTATTATTAGTTAGGGGTTGCACTGATTGTGGATTCCCTAGATAGGGTTTGGGTTTCATTGAGGGTCCTTTATTATGATGAATGCGACTTGTTGTACCATATTGGTATTAGATGAGGTATTTAGCATGACTTAGATGAGATTGCAGATTTGAAAGGCGTTATTATATATCTAATGTTAATGAATTCAATTTCATGTATGCGTACCATACATGTACTATTGAAGGGTTTTTGTATTGATTTAGCATGAATTAGATGAGACTGCAGATTTCAAAGGTTTTATTATATATCCAATATTAATGAATGAAATTTCATGTATGCATACCATAGATTTACTAATAAAGGGTTTATGTGTTGATTTACTGTTGAAGTATGTATCTGTTGTCTATTTATTTGAACTTGCCTACCATACTGGTGGGAGAATTTAATGAAGTATTTTCAAGTGGTTACTAAATATTTTATTTTGGCTTTAACACTCAAATTTCTATGAGATAGACCTATGATCAATCTCATTGGAGTGAGTTGAAATTTATGAATTGGTTAAAGTGCATATTTCTTGGTGAAATTTTCCTTGTTCACAAAATTCCTACATTTATTAGTTGACCCATAAAGGGGTTTATAAGTGCACAATGTAACCTAATTCTTGTGAGGCTTTCACATTTTATCTCCCCTTCCTCTTGGGTTCCCACCATCAATTTTACTGCAACATCCACTTTAGCTCTTATTTTAGATTGGCTTGAATCCTTCATGACCAATACTTGATTTTCCTCATATAAATATTGCTTAGGCTTACAGCCTATCTACATCTCTATCCATTTTTCTTTCTCCCATGAATATTCTAACAATTATAATTCCAAATACCAAGGACCAATTAATGTTGACTAAATATTTTAGGATGAAGCAATGTTTAAGGGCCCTATAATGTTGAGCATCGTTTGAAAACTATTTATAAACATTACTGCTGTTGCGAATCATTTTGATATTCTTTTTAGATCTAGACTAATGCGAATCATTTTCAAGTCACATGTTAGCTGATTCTTAGACTGCTGCACATGAAATGACGCCTAAAGGATGCCTAGAATTGATAATAAGGCTGTCTCACACAGGACCATGATCAGATTTGCCAATGGACACCAATAAATTTCACCCAGAACATAGCATAATTGCTTCTCAGCTCACAGAATTAGCCCAGAATTGGTTTTCTGCTCATTCTTTGCTGCTAAAACACACCTAGAACTACTTTTCAATTGCATAAGTTAGCCTAGAATATGGATAGGAGGCTAATTTCTGCTGCTAGACATGCCCATAATTGCTAGTACTATTGATTGAGGTCTGTAATGCATATAGAGGCTAGAAATGCTTCCAAAATGTTGTTTAGAGGATTAGAATAGTTCATATAATGTCTAGGTTTGGGATTTATGGCTGTTTTCATGCCCATATATGTTACTCTCATGTTGTCGTTTCCCATAATCAGCCCATAATTAGAAATGAATGTTGTTTTAGGGCTTCTTGAGGCCACAAACAGACCCAAAATTTCCCATAGTGCTGTAAAAATGGTATAAACCTATCTAAAAAGTAATCTTTGTCATAGGACAAAAATTTCTAATCCATTTACCAATTACAAGCAATATTTGTCATAGGACAAATATTTCTAGAATGCCTTTGGTTGTAATTGGTAATAACCCCATTAAGTTGGGACCACTTGGAATACTAGGCAATATTGGGACACAATATACTACAGAAGATGGGTGAGAAAAGGGCTTAAATGAAGACTAGACTAAAGGAAGCTAAAAATTGTTAAAATAACTATAACAATACAAAAGGGGACTTAATTCCCTATAGTTGATTTATTGATGTCTCAAGCCCATCTTGATGAAGAAATGGTTTCTTAGAAAATCGAGTTTAAACTCTTCCTAGATTAACCAATTTCAATAAAAGAACTATAAAGATAACCAGAGGATTTTTTGTTCTTCTCATAGGGATGAATATTTTATTTTGGAAATGTATGTGACCTATATGCTTAGTGGGGATGAGTACTAAATCTACATGTCTCCATATAATTTTATATATAGAAGGCCTTACATAACCCCTGTAAGTTGGAATCACTTAAAATTACAAGCAATTTTGGGACTCAAGATACTACAAGAGATGGAAGAGCAAATAGCTAAGACAATGATTGCTTATAGAACTATGAGAATACAAAAGGGGACTGATTTCCCTGTAGCTCATTTAATGGTGTCTCCAACCCATATTGAAGAAGAAATGGTTTCCTAGAATATCAAGTTGCAATTCTGCCTAGATAACCAGATTCAAGAAATAAAATTATAAAGATAACCATAAGGGTTTCCAGTTCTTCTCATAGAGATGAATATTTTGATTTGGAAATGTCTATGTCCTATATGCTTAGAGGGGAGGTGTGATGAAACTAGTAAATATTTTTTTGATGTTGTTTCAAAAGGCTTAGCTTTATATGTCAATATAATGTAGAAAGAGTAATCCTTTACATCAGTGAATTTCCTCTTACCACCACAATGAGGAAGGAAACCATATCCAATTGGGATGTAATAGTAGAGGACACAATGTACTCTCCTATAAAGGAACTTAGCATAAATTTGAGCTTCTTAGTATTCTAAAAAACTTTGGAAATCAATTCAATTGAATCCCTTTTTAGGATCCTAAAAGTTGCTTTATATCTCTTTTTCCATGAATAGGATAGAGTAGTGATCCAAAGGACATGCCAAATGGGCACCAATAAATTTCACCTAGAACATAGCATAATTGATTCTCAGCTCACAGAATTAGCCCAGAATTGGCTTTCTGCTCATTCTTTGTTGCTAAAACACGCCTAGAACTACTGTTCAATTGCATAAGTCATCCCAGAATATGGATAGGAGGATCCTTTCTGCTGCTAGACATGCCCAGAACTACTTTAGATCATTTGCATGAGTTCTTAGGATTAAACCACATGGAAGACTTTAAAATTGTCCGACACTAGTGACTCAATTTCTTCTCAACCCCCATATGGGCCTTAAAAATTAAGAAGATGTAACTATTTACCTAACCCATGACTATGAAAAGGTCCACCCAATCACCAAACCTCTTAAGAACCCATTAGCCTCCAATGAAACAAACTCCCAATTAGTAAACATATTCTTCAGAATCAAAATGAAAATAACAACCATGAAAGGAAACTATTATAATCTTGGAAAAGTCCAAGAGCAATCAAAACCTTGTTGGAAATTAATGGATAGTAGTCTAGAAAAAATTAATAAAAAACATTGTTTCATGAGATAACATAATGCTTTAGGATTGTTACCCCCTTTTTTTGCATGGGTGGTCAATTGGGGTTTTGTTGAGTTAAACTGGGCTAATTCCTAGTGTTTTTTAGCATGAGTTTGCTGAGCTAAACTAGGCTAGTTCTTGGCATGATTCCTGGGATCTGTGTTAGTATCTATAAAATAAAATCTTGGCTAGTCATGTGGGATAGATTAACATTCTGAGCACATCGCAACCTCTTAAGCATCAGTAAACAATATCTATGTATGGTACCTTTTTGAATAATTCTAGGACCTTATTATAAGTCATAGGTCAGTTCTGTTCGTAAAGGCCAGCAGTAGGAGGCTTGGTTTTAAATTGTGGGAAAACTATGCATGTTTTCATTTGTCTCTCTGCCTTCATAACAACAGTCAACAACATTTTAGGGCATCTATGATTTGATTTTTGGGCATGGCGCAGACTTGAAATATGGTCCATCCTATGGCAGAAATCCATCAATACATTGAGTTTTTCTTCCAGCACAAGGGCTGAGCAGAGGTTACAGGAATATTTCTCTGTCTGTTTTGGGAAATATTTGACACACCATCAATGATGGACCTATAACATATTCTCCATTATATGGTCTCTGAGGAATCTTTAGTGTGCACAACAGTGATTATTAATGAGAGATATTGTATTTTGATGACAAGAGCCAACTAGAAGTGTAGAAAGATGGTTACTGAGGTGACAATGGGTAACACCCTTAGGTTATATTTGGGATATCTTGTTTTTAGGGGTTTAATCACACGTGCTAGCTGAAGCTGTAACAAGTACTTTGTAAAACTACTTTTGGTAGAGTTCATTAATAAATAATTCATGGAGTTGATTGTGTGCCAAACTGTTAGCACAACTGCTTGTGTTTTTGTTTAGCTGACATAGCTAAAGGATTAAATGCAACCCCATGCTTATTATGTTCGGTGCACCCATTAGATTTCATTCTCTTGCTTTGAAGAGAAGGTAGGCCCTACCCATACATACAAAATTGTAGTTTATTTTGTAGATTAGATATGCCTGACACTAGCAATGGAAGTTAGGCATTTCTCCACCTATATAGACTCAAGCTTCTTGTGCAAAGCATGCTTTCCACTTGTATGAGGATAGTTATTTTCCAATTCAATACTTTAAGGGTTCAAAAATAAGAGTGACCTACTATTCTGCAGCCTACTTCAACCAAAATATTGGTAGCTTCTTCCTTATTCACCCCTTAGTATACTTAGTAAAATATGGACTTAAAAGAATGATTCACATAAACTTTGTTGGAAATTAATGGATAGTAGTCTAGACATATATATGCCAAAATGAATAGCACTGGAGGGATGGCATTATGAGGGATTGATGTCCAGAGAAGGAATGTTTTCTCCTCGTGTTTCATAAGTAAGTATTGTGATTTTCAAACAATTGATCCAATATAAAATTTCAATAGTGGTATACTTAGAAAATCCTACCCTTTTGTTTCAGTTATAGAAATTGTCCTGATAATTCTATACATTCTTATTCACCTTAGTGGTGCCATAGGCTAGCTAGGGTGTGGAATGGAGATTGTAGTATAAACGAAACAATTTTTCTATGACATTTTTAGGTCTACGTTTCCTTTGTCTATCCTCTATGTTTCCTCATTTTTGGCATATTCTTGCACCTTAGATCTGCAAACTCAGGACTGCATTATTCATTTTTTCCAAAACCTACAAACCCTAATTTTCCCATTGTTTGTCTATTGTTATCTCTCATATACCTCTCAACGTTTGGTTGTAACCCTAAACGATGGAAGTTTTCCATTCCATTCATGAAGAATTCCATTCAATTGAACCCTAAACATGAAGAATTCCATTCAATTCAACCCTAAACGATGGATTCAAATGCAATTGATATGACCTTAAAACCATAATGGCTATCAGGACCTAGAAGTTGTGCGATTAGGTCGGTGTAGTGTTAGAATCTCTCAGAATGTGAACTCATCTATAGAGGTAGGAGAAAGTAATGCATTTTGTCAGATATCCGACATATATGCTATACTACCGACATCTTAAATTCATTTATATGAATTTATCCATGTCTACAGGGAGCACAATATGAGTGCAGACTGTTTATGCAAGGAAGCATTGAATATGAAGGCTGGACTCCTCTCCTTCTCGTAACTTTTAGAAGGAGAAATCATTGGGGAAGGCATGACACAATTAATTTAAGAGCCTTTTGATTTGTGTGGCATAGTTTTTTTGGTTCTTTATACTATAGGATACATCAACATATTTCTTGTTTTAGCTGGGGATATAGAGTTTGTTTTCATCCCCTCAGGGGTGTGTTTTCTCCACCCTCGATGCCTCCTTGGATAATCTGTTTAGGCTCCTTATGTTCTCCGTGTGGTATTGCTACTTCAGTCATCTTGGGATTGTGGGTTTCATCCCTCCCCTTGAGATATTTTTTGATACTTATGATCTCCACTCGTTAATGGAATGACTTATTTCCAAGACTATGTAAAAGTTACCTTTTATTCACTACTGAATATCAAGGAACACCTATTTTTCTTTTGAAAAAAAGATACAGAATATTTGCAAATGATTTTATCACATATATTGAAATCCGAAAACTGGGTCTTTTATATTTTTAGGTGAGGAAACAAACTAAATTAAAATAGGTACACCCAAGAATATTGTAAAAACCATAGTTTGTATTTTGAGATTAATTGGCTGAAGCATTTGATATGGAATGAATTGATATCTATATCGTGTTAAAGGACTATGTGATGAATTGTTATACTAGGGAATTATTGATATTATTCAGGATAATGATATCACCATTATGTCATGCTTATAAGTCTTTCCAAGTTTTTTGCTAGTATTTTTCTATTATATTGCCAATTTTTTTTCTGGCCATGGTGCAGGTAGAACCAAACAGGTGTTTGTCAGACCTGTCTTCCTCCAGTGAGGGGAGTTTGAGAAGGATAGAGGAAAGTGAGACATCTAGTCAGTCTACAAGGGCTATATCAAATATATGTCATAAGATCAAAAGAAAATTCAATAAACGCATGGAATTTTTTCTCAAAGGAGGGGGGTCATGTTCCTATGATGATGAGATAGTAGGAGACATCGAGGTGCCCTTAAGGTACAAACACCTAGTGAAACAATGGGTGCCTAGGGATCTTCCTTAAGTAAACACTGATTTTTGTGTGAATGAGAGGATATATAGAATTGCACTATCATCATTACATGGATTGGGGTTGTTTTGAATGGATGGCATAAAGGTTGGTTACGACAGATGTACATAATTGATGGAGTATGTTGGAACCTATTACAACTACAGTGATTGGATGCACCTGGTCTAATATACATGAAGTATGCGTAGATATGGGTTGTCAGAAAATTCTATACAACTGAAAGACAAAGCTCAAAATAAAGGAGCAACGTTGTACATTGATGGAAGGAAAAAAATAACTGGGAATATTGCGGGGTTTATAAATAGTACACAACCAGGGTCTACACTTAAGCAACCCAACTACATATTCGAGTCACGTGAAAGAAACTGTGTCTATGCATGTGCCATTAAATCAATAGATGATGGGGAAGAACCGCTTATTAATTACAATTTGAATCGTGTAGATACAAAAACGGTTAGTATGGTTGTGGTACATCCAACAATTTACCCAACCTTTTATTAATTATTTTAACATCTATAGGATTTTTTGTTAGCATATAATTATAATTTTCTATTAAATTTCCTATGTTGACTTCGTAGGGAGGTGATGGGGGGCTCATCACCCTAGCAGAAGGTGAGAGGAGTACACGATCCATGAGGAAACAAGTATACATCAAAATGTTATGTTTTAAAATTGTTTTAGTGAATATTCTGGTTTTGTTAGGTAATTTTTAGTATGTTTTTGATGCAGAGTTCTCTCAGGGGCACCTCCCTCACGGTAGATGTTAGTAGACCTAAATCAAGGCGGCAGGTATACATCAATATTGCCATTATAAAAATTTAGGATGGACAAACAGATCTGTTTTTATGTATTTTCATTACTATATTTGGTTCGTTTATATAATCTTATCTATTTTCCATGCAGAGTGTTGATGAAGGAATCCAACCGGCTATTGATCAGTTGACTGCAGCATCAGGGAAATAGGTAAACATGAATGTAATTCTACATTTGAAATACTTTAAAATCATACACATGTATATTGTGTAGCATAATGTTTATTTTGTTATGTATTTTTTTGTTTTTATGTTTGCGTTCATGATGATAATGTTGTATACTTTTTTTGCAGGTTGATGATTGGGGAAAGTCCCCAGCTGTTGATTAGATGACTGGAGCCTCGAGGAAACCTATAAACCTAAATGTAATTCCACATTCTAAATACTTCAAAATTGTACACATATAAAACATGTAGCATAATTTTTATTTTTGTTATATATTTTTTATCTTTTACATATTGCGTTCATTGTGATAATGTTCTCTACTTTTTTTGCAGGTGGTTGATCGAGGTAAGTCCCCAGCTGTTGATTAGAACACACCCTCATCTAGGCATCAGGTAAACCTAGATGTAATCCTATGAATCTATCATGATAGACAATTTTTGTTAATATACTTTTGTGCGCAGACTATTGCTTCAAGGACTAAGCAATGTTTTATATATTTTTGTTGCAGACATGAGATTCGGTTTATGAAACACCAACTCACCACTCTTTACAGTTTGAGGTCTCCCAGTTGATGAAAGATAATTAAATTAGTAGGTATGCAGACCCATTGAGGGTGCTATAGAAGACCATGGAGAAACAAAATGAGGAACTGCCTCTTCTGACATTGACAGTTCCACAAACATAAGAGATCAAATCAAGGATTCAATTGTTGTTACAAAAATGTCGACAACTTCCCGAATAATAATGTAAATTCATTTAGAACTTTATAATTTATAATTTTATATGATATTGAACTTACAATACAATGGTTTATATTTACAGGAAGTTATGCATCTTTACAGTGGTGGTCAAGGCGTTGTTGGTCCTAGTGACCAAACCACTCCACGTACACCACATAATTCTCTGTTATTGTCCACTAAATAGTCGGCAACATGCTATGCGACACCCCCAAGGCCAGTAGAGGGTGCATCTGATGCTGACCAACCCACAATAGATGATGTAGAAGAAGGGGTGGATGCAGGGTTAGATACTAATGTTGATGCTGAAGCAACATTTCTTGGATCTTCTTGTGTCACTAGCATTGGTTCAATAGTGGCAACATTTTTGGTGAACGGAGAGCTCGTTCCAATAAATATAGAGAAGATTCCAGGCGATTATAGATTGTTCAAATTAGTTTTTATAATATGTGTCTAATATACCGATAATATTTTTTAATGTTGAATAATGATGGCATTAATGTTTTGTAGTAAATGATGTATTTTATAAACATCTAAATGATTTGTCCTTGGATATATTCAGGCCCACCATTCGCACAAGGTGGGACATACATGAAAAATATTTAAAGGATGAGCTAACTAATTGCTCAGGTTGGCCTGTTCGGAAGAGATACCTTCGATACATCAAAGGTCCTCTAGAAGGCTAGACAACATCTGAAGATTGTTTGAGACTAGTATAGGGTTCACCTAGAAAAGAACCCTAAGTATGAGCACCCTCTGATGATTCCATCTAGGGAGTGGAAATCCCTGGTGGAAGATGGAAAAGAGAAGGTGTTGCAGCTGCAACTATTTTCCCAATTTTTTTAAAATTTTGGACCCTCCTTTTAATTTTATCTTGCCTGGGAGTGTTTGGATTCCTGAAGTATGTCTTTCCTCTGTTACGATTTTGGGTTTTCCTGAGCTTGATTTGAGTTCAATTTTTTACCACTTTCAGAGGTTGAATGATATAAAACTGCTAATGCTTTTGACTATGGAACTTAACATTTTTGATTTTTCGATAGTCTGGTTTTATCACGGTCAGATGTTTGTTGAAGATTAAAGTCATGATTTTAGTTCTCTGTGCCGCCGCTGTTTCAGAGATGAAACGAACTAATTTTACCGCTGCACAACTTTAAAGTCTATCGAACACTTAATGTTTTCAGAGATTTTCTTTGTTTCGATGATTTTTCTACTCGCTATCGAAAGTCTATTCATGTTTGAGTCGGAGCTTTAGTTCTCTTCGTTGCTGCTGTTTTGGAGGGCAGTTAGAGAGTGTGCCGATGGCTAGTTCTGATTTTCACTGATGCCTTTGTTTTATATCAAACTTTTTAATTTGCAATGTTTTTGTTTTCCCTATCGGAATGGTGTTGATGATTGATCGGATCATTAGTTCTTTGCGACATTGAAACGGTGGCCATGTGTTATGTTTTGAATCGCCGATATATAGTCCTTAGCTCTTTCGATCACCGGTGATTTTTTTTTTCCGCGGAAGTTGTAGTCAGTCTATCTCCTACCGTTGCGGCTGCGTAATGAACTATATCGCTGATGATTAGTGGTTTTGAGCTCCGACCTTTAGTTTTAGAGTTTCCAGCCACCGATGTTTTTATGTTGACCGCTGAACTTTTAGTTTGTCCATCGCCCGTCGTTGCGGCTCCTTAGCGAACTGATCGTTTGATGCTGTAGTGGTTCAGATATCCGATGTTGCTGTTTTTTAGTGTTTTATTTAGCCGGCGTTTTATTTTGATCGTGGGAACCATAGTCGGATGGTCTTCCACCGTTGCGGCTCCATAGTGGATTATCTACCCGATGCTTAGTTTTTTCCCACTGGTGAGGATTTTTCCCGCCGTTTTTGGTGTGTTTTTACCCTATTTTATGGGCGGCGGAAGTTTCTGATTCTTTTGATCATGATAGAGTTTTCGCGATGAGAACACAGTGCAGGGCCTCAACTTTAATTATTAGTTTTATTTACAGTGTGGTTTATGTTTTCTTGAATGCAGTCCATATTAATGTTGAGTTTTTCGTTTTAACTGTAGACGGACTTAGGAGATTTTTCAGATCCAGTTTGATGATTGCTGCTGCGAAGAAGACATATCTAAAGGAAAAAATAGAAGGGAGTTGGCTGAAGAAAAGAAAGTAAGAAGCATAGATGATGCTCAAAGAGAAGATAGTGAAGGCCTGAGATCAACAGGATCTCAAAAATACTAATGGATTATTGAGCAGAATCGTTAGCAGTAGAGGCCCATGCTTAGAAAAGGTTCATCAGTTACTAAGCTGGTCCCTCTTTACAAAGTGCTCTTAAATATTAATCTAAAATATAACGTATTGTATGAATCATGAGCACTCACAAAAGGACAAATTTGTGAAATTAAATGGTTGGGGGAAGCCCAAAGGTCACTCGAGGGGGCAAGCCAAAGGTTTCACTATTTTATATAAATATAGTAGAGTTAGAGGGAATAAAGGACTTTTTCCCAAATAGATTTGTGAGAGTATGATGTGAGAAGAATTATTTCCTTTTGTATAAAGAAATTACAAGTTTCCCGTTGGAGAAATCTTTATAGAAGGTTTCAAATGCTGTGCTATGGATTTTTTGAATGTGAACTATTTCGTTTTCAGTTGTTATCCATTAACTGTGAGATCGTTTTAACTCTTTGAACCTAGGTTCTTGTTATGAATGCGCTCTAGTTTATTCTATGAAATTTCCACTATGAGTAATGAATGTTGTTCATAAACAATTAGCTATCTGGTTCTTCATATATCTATAAATGTTCATGTGTTTTGAAATAAGTAACAACTATCTGTGATTTTTCTTAATGCATGCACAAAATACATTACTCATTGATGAATAATAATCTTGCTCCCTAAGGATAGGTTAGATAGTTAGTTTTAGTTTTTTCTTGCTGTGTGTGGTTTAGATGTGAGAGAGTTAAGACGAGAGGTAAGAACCTGCACATCACATTGTGACCACTCCTCGTATTCTCTATCAATCTGGATTTTTAGATAGGCACTTGCATCTCATACTTGAATACAAAAACTAAAAAACATACATGGTGGACTGGGTCGTAACCAGTAAAACCCTTTATTTTTGTTACTTGACCTACGGTAGTCGGACTGTAAATCAGACGGATTCCCCATACCAAATAGTAACGGGCTAGTTGGGAACGTTTACTGGGGAGAATCCCTAACTATTGTTACCTGCGGTTTTCCAGGCCTCAACAGAAGGGCATGAGAAAAACAGGAAAGATACCACCAGGAATAGGGAGGTATGCAATACATTCCAAAATGTAATAGTAAGCCTTATTATTATTAGTTTTTATATTGAATTTGGAACATCGAATAACATAACTCAACACTTGATTAGGCTATCAGACACATCTAAGGACATCATGGAAAGAATGGAAAAAAAATGGTCAAAAAAATCTTGGGCCTGGTGGTTATTCGAACATGGCGGCCTGATATATAAGTATCGAAAACCTAAAACTGCATCCAAATAATATATAGAAAATTATTTTCATTTTATTCTGGCAAAAAATGTAAAATTCATGACATCATGCAAATATGCAGGCTGACCGGTTCAAAGAATTGCCCACTGAGGAAGACATGAAGATTGGATTCGAAAAGGGCTTTGATGCCGTTGTTGAATGCTGTAGAATCTTGTCTGGGCATACTGCATGATCTTCTCCCGATACATATGTGTTGGGCACCCAATATGCAAGTGAATTACAACTAACATACAGAGTGTACAATATTTATTGTTAACCCAGGGAAGTCTTGTATTTCAAGAATAACATGCACAATATATGCTTAAACACTAAATTACTGTAATTGAACAATCCTATCCTCTGTTTGGCTATGCTCATCCCAAGAATCTACTTAATCTAGTTACCTTCTAAGGAATGCAATCATAATTACCTTCTGCTGTTCTCAATCTAAGAATGGAAAGATGAAAGTCACATCTAGACTACAATTGCAGAAAAAGGGAAATTCTGTTTCAAACCACTTAATGATTAACCCAAATATTTTCATCTGATTATTCTAGAAATCCAAAGGAATAAATTGAACATTAGTCTAGAGATTCAAAATACAGAAATTGAGTTCAGCTGTTCTATGAATTTGAACTACAGGAATGAAATTCCACAATCATGAAAATAAGAGATAAGCTGTAAAGGTTCATGGAAACAACAACTAAAATATCTAAGGATGAACAGAGTTGTTACAGTTACCACACAATTTGCATGAGGAATAATTACCTACTCATTCGACTGTCAGACCATGCCACTACAGGTATCCAAGAGATGCAATCACGACACGCTGTAAATCCACACTTGTTACAGCTTCCTACAAAGAAATAAAATTAACACAACATTACACAAGAAAATAATTGAAATGCCTAAGTTAACTCATCGATCCCTGTGGAAGGCGGGCCCATCCTTCACATAGAGATGCTGGATGAACACATGCAAAAACCTTTAGATTTGAAGTAACTCCTTGTATTAAAAGGCTGGCCGATTACACAATTCCTCCTCACAGCTAATACAATGAATTGATTATGTGTTCAACAACCCCTGGTTCGAAACAGTTCTCCATATTTATACAATGTAAATCATAACATCCTATCCTATTATGGGGCATCCATGAAGATCTTTGATCTTCAGAAGCCCTAAATGACAATAGATGTTACAACATGGCAGGATGAAAAATAGGAAATATAGGGAAACTGTTAATCGCCCCAATAGTGACGATATCTTCAGATCACAGCTATACACAAGCAGCAACAACGCACTGTTGACCTCCAAGTCTGACGCATTCTGTTACAACTATCTTTGTACAACTTTGCCTGGGATAACACACTTGGACCACATTCCTTAGGTAATGGTAGGATGGATGGTGATCAACTTGAGCGATGAATGCCCATCCTTTTTGTAGCATGTTCAGCCCGATCTTCCTGCAGTCCATATATCTCAAAATACCTTTATAAACCATCATATGTTAGCGCATTGAGAGATATGAATCCTTAATTGTCACAATCATAAGTATTAATAAAATAAAACAATGACCAATCATACCTTGGTGGTTTGAAGAGTAGAGTGGGGGTAAAATGTTTATTTGGCACGCTCAATGGGGTAGGATAGAACAAAAAGAGATAATTAAGGGCGGTCAAAAGGGGCCATTTCTGGGCCCAACATCTCCCCCCAACTATCATGTTGCATGTCCTCATGCAAAAAACTCCATTATTCCGAATCCGAATCTTGCACTGTGCTTTGTTCATGGAGAGAGGAGAAGTTGTAGGGGAATTCCGATGTCCCTTCTTTTTCTATGAACCCTCTGTGGGCAATCCAATATCTCCAGCATCACCGCTCTTTTGCCTTGGTTAGTGAGAAATCCATCCTGTATGGTTTTGCTGGCCACTAGATGAGGGGAAATTTAAATTTCATTCCCAACCAACTAGCCCCACATTCCCTAATACATCCAACATAACCCTCAACACTGGAAAGTGCTTGTTCAAAATTTCTAAAATAATAGGGGTCTCTGCTCCTGAGTGTAGGAGAGGCAACCTGCCATTTGTGCTTACTTCCTTCCAATGCTGCTTGTTGGTGTATATAAATATGGTTGGTATAGGTATAAATAACTTCCTCTTTTAGTTACATTATGTGTCGAGTCTCGATGGGGCATGAGAGAAAACTCTTGTGTCGAGCAAGAAAAATACCCAGATTTTGAGGCTCACTTCGAACCCACAGATTAGAGTGAGCTTCATTGTGAGAAAAGGTTTGGAAAGACCTTTCCCACTGAGCATGATTGCTCACAAAAGAAGCAAAGGATATTAACTGAACATCTCCTATAAAAGGGATAGGATTTGAATGGCAGTCCAGAGGGAAAGCCATCTCATGCAGATATAATTCACACAACAAATTTTGATCTTCAAAATTGCTTCTTAAAAAAGTTTTCAAAATTTTTTCTAAGGTCGTTATCTCAAATGACCTCCTTTCTTTCATAGCTCTCAACTTAAACCAAACAAATTGTTCAAACAAAAAGACAGGGTAAGAAGAAGAAGGTACCCTAGTGTTGAGGAGTTCTTGAGAAAGAGCATACATCTGCTCTTTTTTCTTCTGCATAGACTAGAACTTTTTCAGCTCCCTTAAATTGCTCTGTAGCTCTCCTTCTCGAAGTCTCTGGGTCATATGTTCTTTTACCCATTTCTCCTCCAGTCTTCTAATAATATTTTTATGCTCAGTAAGGGAAATTATCCCTTCTTGGTATTCCTCCACTTGGCTCTTCCATTTTATTACCTCCATTCTTAGAATTGATATTTTTTCTGTAGGGTTTAGGGTTTCTTCTTCATGATGCTCCTCCTTGTCAGAATCCAGGTTAATGAAGTTTTGAAGGGGATCAATCCACACCTTGTCACCTGATGTGCCACATTAGACATTCTGCACATCTGAAGCTATTTCTGGGGGTGCTGGTTCTTGTGTGACAACAACCTTTTCTGGACTCTCTTCAGCAACAATGTCCACCACTCTTGGAGATGCTGGTTCTTATGTAACAACGTCTTCTTTCTGGGGTTCTCTCATGGATATTTTGGCGGCTGAATGTGAGGATGTTGGTTCTTGTGGAGCAACTTCCTCCTGAATTTTAATTCCATTTTCTACCTGATTATCAACTGCTATCTTAGCCAAAGGCTGTGAGGCTACTAGTTCTTGTGTGACAAAGCCTTTTTCTTCTTTTACCTCCTACTGCTGAGATTGGATGTCTTCTTCAATATGCAGCTGCTCCTCAAGTATTTTAGTATCACCTAAGGGTTGTGTTTGAACTTGTTCATCTTCACTCCAATCCATATCAGGAATGACATCCACTTCAGGGTTATTTTCTTGTTGCATTTCAAGAGTCCCTACTGCAAATTTCAAGGATGTTGGTTCTTGTGTGACAACATCCTGAATCACTTCTTCATTTCCATGCTGTTGTGGCTCCTCTTCTATTATTTCTGTGTCATGGAACAATTCTGGAGTCATAGTACAAAATTATTTATTAAACTCCAGAGTGCCCTCAATTCTTGGTTCTCCTCCCATTTGGACAGCCACTTGGACAAGCACATTCAAGGATGCTGGTTCTTGTGTGACATCACCCTATTTAACCCCATCATTACCTTGCTATTGTGGTTCCACTTCTATAATTTTTTTTTCATGGGAGGACTCTGGGGTCACAGTGCAATATTCATCCATACAATCAGGAATAACTTCATCCCTTGGTTCCTCTGTCCCAGAGTTAGTGGCCACTTCAGCAAGAATATTTAAAGATGTTGGTTCTTGTGTGACATCATCTTCTTTCTCTGCAACTTCCTCCACTGTAGGTGCAGACTGCTGTGTTGTAAAGGCATGAATTACAATCTTGTGGCTTGATTCCTTAAATATTTATCCATAGGTGGGACAGACCACTCTTTCTTCCTCATTGCCAGGCTCAGTAGGATTTGATCCCTCCAATTTATCTGCAGCCTCCACCAATGTGTGCAGCTTCCTTTCACCCTGTTTTCTGCACGCTTCTTTCCAATTTTCCAATTCCTTTCTAAGTGTTTGGACTTCCTCTTTTAATAGCCTATTTTTGAACATAAGTCCTTCAATTTGGGGTTCTTCTTCAGCGGACCCTTCTGGGGCATCAATTGGTTTGGGTTTAAGAATGGGGAACTCAATTTTCACTTCTAAGGTTGCCCATATTTCCCTTGCTGCTTTTGCTGCTGCAATCAACCTGGTTCTTTTCCTTCTTATTGGTGGAGAGATATTAATTTCATCCTTTGATCTCTTCCTTTTACTTTGTGGTCCTGGAGTTTCTGGATTCACAGCTGAGGTAGAAGGAATGTTCCCAGTTCCAGCATTTTCTTGTTCCTCGGGATGTTCTTCCTCAATCAAAGTTCCTCCCCACTTAGGTGAGGATTCAATGGTTACCAACTCAGTATTTTCTTCTATTGCCATGGCTCTGTCATCTTTGGGTTCAATTGTCGCAGCATCTAATGCTACTCCAGTTTCACCCTCTGCTATCAGAGATACCTTATTATTTAGTTCTTCCACAGGGTTTTTATGTACATCTTATCTCAATTGTTCTGCTTGTGCCCCTGGATGATCCTCTGATCCGGTCTCATATCCCCCCCCAACTATATTGGAGGGGCTCCAAGCCTCTTGTTGTGCTTCATTTCCCCCCAACTGTGGATGGACCTGCTCTTCTTCTATGAGAATACCGGGCAAAGGAGCGGGTTTCTGAACTTGAGCTGTAAATTGCTCCCAGGTTATATTGTGTTGAGCAAGGGTCCTTAAGATTATTAATTTAATGAGGCCATGGTGGGTCAGTGATGAGAGTGGATGTTTGGAAACTCGAACAAACCCCACCATATGATGTAAATCATTGAGCAAATAATATGGAATATTTAACAGAACCCTGTGATGGAGATGAGATAGTAAAGGGAATTCAGAATTATAGACTGTTTGGTGCCTACCTTCACAGGTGATACTTTTCTTGAGGAAAACATCGACGTGATTCCATGGTTGTGGCAATGACTGTAATACTATCCCCCTTTTTGTCATTTGAACCTACTCCCCCTCTATTAGAAAGTATTGTACTGCTACAGTAGTGGGGAATCGACGTCCAAACCAAGCCCTTCCCACCTGAGGAATACCAGTGACCTCAGCCATGATGGCTTGAGAAAATTCAATGCGCAATCCCCAAACCTCTGACTGAGTTTCTGTGAGGTTCAGAGCAAACTATAAGGCTGCTTCATGGTGAAATCCATTCAGACGTTCGAAAAATTCTGTCTAACCAACAGCTTGAAAGATAGCGAAGAATGCAACGTTTCTCCTGAGTTCTCGTGTGTTTGAAGGTTCATAACGAGCCGGAATCCCCTTGTTTCTGACTTCGGAATTAGTTTACAGTTCAACAGATTACAGACTCCGACAATGGAGGTTACAGCACAGCGTATGCATGGACCGCTGAGAGGAGAGTTAGGCAAATTTGAAAAGTTTCAGTGCCCCAGATTATTTGAAATTTTATTCCGAATTGGGAAAGGTGGCGGTTATTAGGTAGCATAATTAGTCTTTATGTCGCACGGGCAGAGAGTTAATCGATGCAATAATGGGCATAAAAAGGGAGGTACGACTGATATTTTTAAATCATATTGATACTTAATCAAGTGGTTAATCAAAGCCATACCTTTGAAAATGCGCGCTGGATGTCCTTTGGAGAATAATAGAACGTGTGGTTGCAGACATTGCAGAAGCTGAACTTGTGCACTGTGCAGTCATTAAATATAATCATTATTACGAAGGTACTATAATAACTCTTTCCGCTGGTGAAGCAAAAACCATCGTGTCAAAATGGTCGGAAATATGATAAATATTACATTATGGGTCAAATTACTGGCATCAGGAATCAGAGCCATATCTAGAGGATTTGATAGCGTGCAAAAAGATCTGCTAATAACACAGGAGTCACAGCCGTAGGTCATAAATAAATCGAAGCAGAGATGCGGCCTTCAATGATAGAAAAATCAGCTAAATATAGCAGAGTTGTAGCCACCGAAAAATATGTTGCAGCTGGCGGAAAAGATGTTGCAGCTGGCAGAAAAGATGTCGCAGCTGCCGAAAAAGAGGGAAGAAAATGTTAAGCGAACGGAAAGTGACTGCACTGCGGCTACGCGAAACAGGTGTTTATGGTCAAAAGTAAAATGGGGTCACAGTGTGTGGAAACGGAAGAAGGCAGATTTTCATGGTGCGGTAGCTGCCGAAAACGGTGTTGTAGCCATCAAAAAATGGTGTTGCAGCTACCGAAAAAAGGTGTTGCAGCCACTGGGAAAATGTGTTGCAGCTGTCGGAAAATGGGTGTTGCAGCTGCTGGAAAATGGGTGTTGTAGCTGTCAGAAAAAGGTGTCGTAGCTGTGACAAATTTATTTAAGGGAAAAAAAAATTGGTGTGGGAAGGCACAGAAAAATGACTTTTGGTCGACAGGCCTGATCTAACCATCATCCTTGGGTGCTTCCCTACAAATTTTGGAAAAACAAAAAAGGAGATCAAGTGCAAAAGAAAAGATAACATAACGAAAAAAAGCAACAATTATTTATGTACAATGATTCATACGCGATTTACAGTGATAAATTAAGGATTGACAGAGGCAGACATAAATTCATGCCCTTGTGCTAGCTAGTAATCTGGATCAGCAACAATTTTCAAGATAAATGCATCCTTTGAAAGTGGTTTACAGTACAGTCGTAGCTTGTGACCATTGGCAAATACTGGTGCACGGTTTTCATCGATAGTTACCAGGAAGACTGTGCCGTTATCAAAGACCCTGTATACTAGGTATGGGCCCAACCATCTTGTGTGTAATTTGCCCTTGAAATCTTTTTTGAATATGGAATCGTATAATAGTGCCCAATCTCCCTCACAGAAGACCTTCTTTTTGATGAATCGGTCATGCCAATTGGATCTCTATTGTTGAATTAACACTGTTTGGTCCACTGTAGCTAACTGATTCTCATCCAGTTCATTTAGTTGGTTCAATCTTCTTTTCTAGGCTTTAGTTACATCCAGGTTTACTTCTGTGGCTGTTTTCAGTGTCTTGATTTCAAATTCAATTGGGAAGATGGCACTTTTTCCATATACTTAGTCATAAGGAGAGAAACCTATGGTGTTACGCCAAGTGGTGCAATATGCCCATAGTGCTTCCAAAATCCTGTCAGCCCAGTCTCTACGATGGCTCTTGACTGTCTTGGTAAGGATAGCTTCAATAACTTTATTAGTGCTTTTCACCTGGCCATTGGCTTGGGGATGGTAAGGTGAAGCTACCCTATGCTAAACATGATACTTCTGTAGTAGAGCTTCAAATTGATGCAACATGAACTGCGGTCCCCCATCAGTAACTACTTCCTTAGGTACCCCAAAATGGGTAAATATTTCACTGTATAGAAAGTCGATCATAGCCTGGTCATTAGCTTTCACCAGAGCTACAGCTTCTACCCATTTGGTCATATAATCGGTACAGACCAAGATGTAGGCTTTCTGTTTGGAATGAGGGCTGATAGGGCCAACGAAATCCAAAGCCCATCTATCAAAGGGTTTAATTACTGATTGTGGTTGTAGAGGCATTTGATCTAATCTGTTGGGTTGACCCATCCTTTGGCATCTATCACAAGACTGAACATATCTTTTTGCATCCCTGAAAAGAGTTGGCCAATAGTATCCCATTCTCAGCACTTTGTGTCCTGTCCTTCTATTTGCAAAATGTCCCCCACAAGGTTCATCATGGCAGGCCTTCAGTATATGAAAGATTTCATCTTCCCTTACAAATATTCTGATTTCAAGATCAGGACCTGTGTAAAAGAGGTGGCCGTTTACCCAACAATACTCGGCACTTTGCTGGATGATTTTTATCTTTTCTCTTTTAGACATATGTGCCCGAAGCTTTCCTGAAACCAAGTAATTAGAGACATTTGCATACAAAGGGGAATGAGCTGAAACTGCGAATAAATGTTCATCTAGAAAAGAGTCCTCAACAGGAAAACTATCATCACTGTTAGTGAAACGAGATAAAAAATCAGCAACAACATTTTCTGTTCTAGGTTTATCTATGATGGTAATATCAAATTCCTGTAATAATAAGAGCCATCTAGTCACTCTGGAATTAGTGACGGGTTTGTTCATTAGATATTTAATGGCAGAGTGGTCAGTGTGCACAAATGTAGGATATCTAGTAATGTAGTGTCGAAATTTGTTAATGGAGTAGACAATAGCTAAGAACTCCTTCTCGGTGACAGTATAATTAAGTTCAGTAGGGGCTAAGTTTTTACTAATACAATAAATTGCATAAGGTACTTGACCATCCTACTGTCCTAAAACTGCTCCAATAGCAATATCAGAAGGATCTGAAGAAATGTGGAAGGGTAGGGTTCAATTGGACCCTCTTAAGATAGGAGCTGTGGACAACTTCTCCTTAAGCTTAACAAATGATGTCTCGCATGCTTCATTCCAAACAAACTGCACATCCTTCATTAACAGTGAAAACAAAGGAGAAGCAAGTTTAGAAAAATTCTCTATAAATCTTCGGTAGTATCCAGCATGTCCTAGAAAACTTCGCACCTCTTTTTGAGTTGCAGGAGTAGGTATATTTTTTATTACCTTGATTTTTGAGGGATCCACATGAATTCCATCAACAGAGATGAAGTGCCCCAATACTACTCCCTCACTCATCATCATATGGCACTTTTCAGTGCTTAAAGAGAGCTGGGTCTGTTCATAGTGAGTTAAAACTTTTTTCAAATTTTCCAGTGCTTCTTCAAAATCCTTGCCATAAGGAGTGAAATCATCCATAAAAATTTCCATACTGTCATTAACTAATTCAAAAAATATGCCGATTACAGCTCTTTGAAATGTTGCTGGTGTATTACATAAACCAAAGGGAAGAACTCTGTAAGCAAACGTTCCCCAGGGACAAGTGAAGGTAGTTTTATCTTGGTCTTCGGGAGCAATCTGAATCTGATTGTACCCGCTAAACCCATCCAGGAAGGAGAAGAACTTCTTCCCTGATAGGGTGTCTAGTACTTGATCAATAAAGGGCAAGGGAAAGTGGTCTTTTTGTGTGGCTTTGTTGAGCTCCCTATAGTCGACACAGACTCTCCATTTACCATTTTTCTTGGGTACAATTACGAGTGGGGAGACCCATTCACTGTCTGAAATAGGATATATGAATCCTGCTTCCAAGAGTTTTTGAATTTCTTCCTTCACGATGTCCCTAAGATTGGGTTTCATTCGTCGTTGAGGCTGGAACACAGGCCGAGAGTCGCTTTTAATATAAATATGGTGGGTGCAAAGGTTAGAGGGAATACACCTCATGTCTGTATACTCCTATGAAAATGCCCCCTTGTGTTCTTTCAAGAGACTGATCAGGCGCTTCTGTTCATCTAAGGAGAGGATGGGGTTAATATTCAGGGTTTTTCCAGACTCTACCTCAATGGGAATAATTTTCAAGTTTTTCAATACTGGGATTATGTGTGTCACCGACTAGTGCTTCTTTTGTGAGATTTTCTTGTTCTTCCTTACCCAGAGTAATGCTCAGGATTTGATAAACTTATTTATTGACTGAGGTGGGTTCACTGATGAAGTTATTAATGGCATCGTCTTCAGTTTCATCTTTAAAAGTTAAGGCTTTCCCTATAGTTAATAATGGATGAACGCCCTCTTCTTCCTCTGGCTCCATCCATAAAGAAGTTTTAGCTTCTAGACTCGGCCGAGCTGGAGGGTAGAGAGTGAGGTTCTTAGTCTCGGTGCCATTTGATATGGTCATAGATCCAGATTGACAGCTGATGCAAGCATGAGTTGTGGCTAACTAAGGCCTTCCCAGGATCAATGGGTGTCCTCCCAGCTGCGACTTAGGTTGTAAAACCAAGAAGTCAGCAGGATACTCCCAAGATTCAACTGAGATGACGAGATCATCTAGAATTCCTTCAGGTTTAATAGTGGATCTATTTGCCAGTTCTAAAATAGTGGGGGTTGGCCTAAGATTAGTGAGCCCAAGTTTTCTTACAGTTTCGATTGTCATGACATTAATCGTTGCTCCTAAATCTACCAGTACATTGGGTATCCGTGTATGCCCAATCTGCACAGTGACAGTGGGGTTCCTACGATCGTCATATTTGGCCAATAGGGTTTTTTCTGTTATTAGTGCAGATAATTTCCCTATGATGTGGACAGTTAGAGGGTCTCTGGGTTTCCTCCCTAGTGTCTTTGTGCACAGGTCCTGAACAGTTCTAGCATAGATAGGTACGTCTTGAAGAGCTTGAAGGAGGGGGATTTTAACATAAAGATTCTTGAACTCTCCTAAGAGGTTAAACTAGGGTTGTCCCCCTGCCCTTGGTAGCATTAATCTCTCGGGATACGGTGGTTTCCTAATCAACTGGGTAGGTTGTGTATTGTTAGATTTATCATTTTGTGTTTCAACCGTCCCATTAGTGGGATGTTCAACATCTTCAATGATGGGGGTCGTATCGAGTAGATGCTGTTGATTCATCCCTTCTTCATGTACAAAGGGTGGAACATCTTCTATGATTACAGGCTCTACTATTTTCCCTGACCGTAAGCGAATATCGTTACAAGCCACAGGAGAAAGGGAGTATGTAGGAATGTTGACAGTCTCAAATTGATGGACTGTTTTATTGTTTGGGTTAGGATTAGGTTGAGCAGGCAGCTGAGGTCGTATCGGTACATTAGGGGCATAATTGTTCTGCAATTGTAGCTGCGACTGCTAATGAGGGTATTGAGGGTATTGAGGATATTGAGGAGGGTATGGTTGTTGTTGATGTGGAGGTTTTTGAGGAAACTGGTTCCCTCGATGGAAATTCCTCCATCCAGGAGACCATGAAGTTGGTTGGTGTGGTGGCTGTGTCCAGGGATTCCATGAGTTATAATTTTGCATTGGAGGTTGAGAAGGGTTCCAATGAGAATAAGATGAAGGGAATTGTGTATTCACATTTTGCATATTATTCCAATTACTCATATTATTCAAAAATGGAAACGAGTCCAGGGTCATACCTTGATTTCGAGGCTGCCAAGGTTTCTTTTGTGCAATGAAGTAGGCCGGTTCCACCTCTGGAGTTGATGCCTGCAGAACAACCTTCACTTGGGGGGGTGAGGGGCATTATTTTGTGTCATGGTTCAGCTTGCACAACTGACACACTTCTAACTTGTCAAGAGGGCACTCCTTCAGAGGGTGGTTCTTTCTACATCGAGGGTAGAACACTCCTAGTGTGAGGTCCTCTACTACCTGTTTTTGCTTTGCCCTCAGGATATCGATTTTCGAGGAGATAGAGCTCATCATTTCTATTTTGAAATTTTCAAGGAGGTTTCCTATCTCTACACGGGTGGCTCCTCCATTATATGACTTCTGATTTCTGTCGAAGACATCGCGTTCTAGCTTATCCTGTTTGTCTCGCCTGTTATTCCTAGAAGATCCCCTGGAGTACCTTTTGCATAATTCCACAATATTTTTGAAAGACTCCTTGGAGATATCCCCCTTTCCTAACAGGTTTAACATATCTAGGAAATCATCCCTAATCCCATGAAGCAAGATTATCTTGAGCACATCTAACCCCATGTTCATCTGTCTAGCTCTTTGCACATTGTATAAGATCCTTTCTACAAAATTTTCCAGACTTTCATCTTCCTTTTGCACCATTTTGAACAAATCTTCTCTTTTGTCTTTGGTGTTGCAATATTCCTGATATTTCTCCAGGAACACCTGTTTCATTCTGTCCCAATTAGTGACAGTTCCACCTCCTAGGTTCATGAACCAGCGTAATGCATTGTCCTTCAGAGTGGTAGGGAAGAGCTTCAGCTTCTGTGCATCAGTGACGTAGTCGTAGCTACGACAAAGGATATCAAACTTGAAAAGAAATTCATTTGGATCCTCTGTCGCTTTTGCATGGAAGCGAGGCAACACCGATGGTGATATATTTTTCATAGGGGTTGTTCCTTTTGGCAGCTGAATTGGGAATTGAAGTGTAGCCACCATTCCTTCAGGCAGGGAATGATCCTCATGATGATGGTTTTGCCCCATTGCCTCTTTTTTGTTAGATTCATGTCTATTACTCATTCCTTCTTCTGTTTTCTCTTCTTCATTCCTCTCTTCGTTCTTTTCTGCGTTCCTCTCTTCATTCTTTTCTTCATTATTCCACTGATCAACAATATTATGGTGGAACTATGTCCACTCTTCTTCAGTTACAACCTTCCCATAAATGTGGTATATCGGGCTTCTACCAGCAGGTTCGTTTGTACCAGCTTTGTCCTCTTCTGCAGGGATATTTGAGGATGTTGCGACTGCTTATGTGTTCTCCACTGTGGACCCTGACGCTGGCGCCCTAGGATCGGTATGGATTCTTTTGATAGGCATTTCTGATGGCAAGCCCTATTGGATGAATCCCTTTTTTCAACAAGATCATCAATGAATGTCCTTCTGCCAAATTGTGATCCTCAAACACGACCTCGACCACCTGCACTGTTAGTATTTTGTGGGGTTTTGGGAGTTGAAAGATGATCATGATTTACCCTTCTTGTATTCATGCAACCCAAATCATTACAATGAAAAATAAAAGAGACCGAATAGAAACAATTAGAGGATGCAACTAATGATGGTGTTTAATCTTTATCCTTCCCCGACAACGGCGCCAAAATGTTGGGCACCCAATATGCAAGTGAATTACAACTAACATACAGAGTGTACAATATTTATTGTCAACCTAGGGAAGTCTTGTATTTCAAGGATAACATGCACAATATATGCTTAAACACTAAATTACTGTAATTGAACAATCCTATCCTCTGTTTGTCTATGCTCATCCCAAGAATCTACTTAATCTAGTTACCTTCTAAGGAATGCAATCACAATTACCTTCTATTGTTCCCGATCTAAGAATGGAAAGATGAAAGTCACATCTAGACTATAATTGTAGAAAAAGGGAAATTCCATTTCAAACCACTTAATGATTAACCCAACTATATTAATATGATTATTCTAGAAATCCAAAGGCATAAATTGAACATTAGTCTAGAGATTCAAAATACAGAAATTGAGTTCAGTTTTTCTATGAATTCGAAGTACAGGAATGAAATTCTGCAATCATGAAAATAAGAGATAAGCTGTAAAGGTTTATGGAAACAACAACTAAAGGATCTAAGGATGAACATATCTGTTACAGTTACCACACAATTTGCATGAGGAATAAGTACCTACTCAGTCGACTATCACACCCTACCACTACAGGTATCCAAGAAATGCAACCACGACACACTGTAAATCCACACTTGTTACAGCTTCCTACGAAGAAATAAAATTAACATAACATCACACAACAAAATAATTGAAATGCCTAAGTTAACTCAACGATCCCTGTGGAAGACGGGCCCAGCCTTCACACAAAGATGTTGGATGAGCACACACAAAAACCTTTAGATATGATCTAACTCCTTGTATTAAAAGGCTGACCGATTACACAATTCCTCCTCACAGCTAATACAATGAATTGATTACGTGTTCAACAACCCCTAGTTCGAAACAGTTCTCCATATTTATACAATGTAAATCATAACATCCTATCCTATTATGGGGCAGCCATGAAGATCTCTGATCTTCAGGCGCCCTAAATGACAACAGCTGTTACAACATGGTAGGATGAAAAATAGGAAATATAGGGAAACTATTAATCACCCCAAGAGTGACGATATCTTCAGATCATAGCTATACACGAGCAACAGCAGCGCACTGTTGACATCCAAGTCTGACACATTCTATTACAGCTATCTTTGTACAACTTTTGCTGGGATAACACACTAGGACCGCATTCCTTGGGTAATGGTAGGACGGATGGTGATCAACTTGAGTGATGAATGCCCATCCTTTTCGTAGCATGTTCAGCCCGATCTTCCCGCAGTCCATATATCTCAAAATACCTTTATAAACCATCATATGTTAGCGCATTGAGAGATATGAAGCCTTAATTGTCACAATCATAAGTATTAATAAAATAAAACAATGACTAATCATACCTTGGTGGTTTGAAGAGTAGAGTGGGGGTAAAACGTTTATTTGGCATGCTCAATGGGGTAGGATAGAACAAAAAGAGATAATTAAGGGTGTTCAAAAGGGGCCATTTCTGGGCCCAACAATATGGTGTGCAGGCATATAAAAACTATATAGTTTAATGATAATTTATTAATTCTCATGCAATTTATTTGTTATAAAAAATTAACATAAATTATTTATTCCTTTTTTAGCAGGAAATTAATGATCCCGTTCATGTCGAGGATGTAAACCAACTAGACAAAGATCATGTTTCAATTCCTGGTAATGAATTTAGTAATATGCTACTATTTTGTATATATAATTGCAGATGATGAACATTAATTTTAATTCTACACAATTCAACTGCAGAGCATGTAGATGCAGATAACACTGAACAGGTTGAGCCTATACAGGATAATGATGAACATGCTGATGTGCCCATTCCAGGTAAAAAAACACCTTTGTAATGTTGTTTTAAATGAATTACTTGTATTTATAAAAAATAAAAATAAATTAATGAAACATTTTGACATTATTGCATAAATTCATCGCCCCTCGCCGCAAGGTCAACCTTGCGAGCAGTCTAGTAGGGAGACCGAGGATCAGATTTCGGAAGATGCGCTTCTGACTAACTATTTAAAGAGAAGAAAAGTAAAAAGGAAGTGACTAAATAAATTTTGAGTAATTATTATCTATATTAAAAAGTTATACATGTTTTTTCCCTTTGTTTCATGAATGAATGGTTAAATGAATGCTTTAATGAATGGTTTACTGATTTTTTTTGTCGACTATTGACTAAATGAATGGTTTGAAAGAAAAGTAAAAAGGAAGTGACTAAATAAATTTTGAGTAATTATTATCTATATTAAAAAGTTTTACATGTTTTTTCCCTCTGTTTCATGAATGAATGGTTAAATGAATGCTTTAATGAATGGTTTACTGATTTTTTTTGTCAACTATTGACTAAATGAATGGTTTGATGAATGATTTAATGAATGGTTTAATGAAAGTTTTTTTTAGTTGTTGAATGATTGAATGGTTTAATGAATGATTTAAATAATTATCTAATGAAAGCTTCTTTCAGCTATTGAGTGAAATAATTTGTAGTAAATTGTTATTTGCAAGTAGATGCATTGGGTTTGGGGAATTGAGGGTGATGTGAGTGGGGGGGGGGAGGGGCCATAAGATCTTCCACCTTCACGTGGTTGGTCATGTTTAGTAGAGAATATTAAATTATTCTTGAAACATAGAGGATCTCAATGAATGGTAAGGAAGAATACATTAAAAACAATTATTTCTATAATTGTAGTGTTTAAATTTTTCGATTGCTATTTGACTCCTCCATTGGAACTTGTTATAGATAGCGTTGAGAAACATTTTCATAGTTAAGTGTTAGCTGGAATATTTCACCTCTTGCGGATAGCAAGGTGTTCCACTGGTCTGAATGGTTCAGATCCAGAACAAATAGAGGACAGAGGTTGAAGACTCTCCCTAGATGTCGTAGATACCTAGTTAGCAATGCTTTGATCGTTACCTTGTATACCTGCAATAAGATTCAACACGAAAACATATTGAAACCACCCGAATATAATCTAATAATATATGTTAGTGACTAAGGAATCTAACAACATACATGTGAAATCAAACAACAACAATATATGTGGGACAGAAATCAACTTGCATTAAAGAAATATGAAGAAGTTTACAACCAAGCCTTAGTGTTGACATTAGAGGAAATTTCAACTCAAAATGGGCCTTTTAACTTTTATTCAAATTCCATGTCATCATGTGTTAGCCAATGAAATTGCTTTAAATTTGAAATACCGTATAGGTCTTAAACACTTTTTTAATATAAATTTGGGGATAGGTATCATAAACAAAACTACTTTTTTTTGTTTGTATTTTTTACATATCTCCGTGTGTTTTTACTCAAATTTCGATCGAGAGAGCTCCTTGGATGCGGAATTAAATTCTGCATCCAACGAGTACCCACTCGGCATACTTTTGACGGACCCCGCTACCCCAAAAACAAGAAATACCTGAAAGATGGAATGATGATGTCATCATTCCATTTTTTCTGGTATTTCTTGTTTTGGGGTAGCGGGGTTCGTCAAAAGTATGCTGAGTGGGTACTCGTTGGATGTGGAATTTAATTCCGCATCCAACAAGCTCTCCCGATCAAAATTTGAGTAAAAAAATAGGGAGATGTGTCAAAAATACAAACAAAAAGTAGTTTTTTTCTTTTCTTCCTCCAAAATTAATAAATATTATTTTATTATTTTAACTATTATTTTACTAGTTCATTTTAGGAGGCCCATTTTGAGTTGAAATTTCCTCTAATGCATGCATCTCCATGAAACCAAGAATTCTCATCCCCATAAGCTCCAACTCTAGCTCTCTCTATGCTCTCCAATGATATGGACCAAGTGATCAATCCAACAACATAACAATACCTTCAGAGTTCTCCCTCTCAACCATGGCCATAAGCTTGTATTTATAAGGCTAGATGGATAGGGTAGGTTAAGATATTAGTGGGTGAGGTGGCCTCTAAGATCCTAGGATGAGGGATCTCGAGCTCAACTGACCCACAATAGTAGGAATAATGGAGGACACAAGGCTTATCATCTAGAAGCCTCGAGAAGCTTCTATTTTTCCCTTTTTACCCAGGGTACTGCATTTCTCCTTAAATGACAGAGCGGTTTTGGTAAGAAATTCTTATGGACTAAGGGCCATAAGTGGTGGCACCACTTGTGGACAACAAGGGATAGGCGGTGCAAACAAGGTACTGCTTCTGGATAATAAAAAAAGCGCGGTGCTGGGAATTTTTATGGAAGATTGATAATAACCATGAGTTTCCACTCCAAGAGCTGGGATTTAGGGCAAGTAGGTATGTCAAAGTTCTTATCACATGATGGTGACAGGATTTTGGTATAACAGGATTCCCCCCAAAGCATGAGTCTTAGAGGGATACGATAAACAAGGGCTTTGAGAGAACAAGTCATCGCCATGAGATGAAAATGTTGGCTCGATTGGAGCATGTCGTCAAGTAGGCATCTGTAGTACATCAGTATGTTGACTCATAGACACAAGTAACCAAACTCATGGCTGTAGACCAATACAAGGTAGATCCATGAGAGGAATAAACAAGCATGGCTACTAGAATACAACGTAGATCCATGTGATAGAGGACTCAAACTTGGACATAGCTACCATACATACAATGTAGATCTATGTCATACAGTTGCAAATTTGAGCATAGCCATGACCATACAAATGTGGATCCATGCTAGATATACAAAAATCCATCGCAACCTGGGGAAAAAGCAATGAGCGCTTTAAACAAATACCCAGGGTCTTTGTCTCATCTTCCACAAAGTACAATTCTATCCATGTGATTACAATGATCTGAAGTCTATCATGGTAGAAACCACTTGATTACCGACCAATGATGTGAACCGTTAACAAGTGCGAGGGAGATCACCATTAATGTCAATGATTCCCAAGGTACCCTAGTACAATCTACTGAGTGTGAATAGATGTCCTGATGTTGAACACCCAGTCGATTCTATCGATAAAAAGTCAATGATGTGACCCTATGTCGAGAGCAAGAGAATCTGTCATTAAGGAATACATATCTCAAGGTACTAAATATTGTTTCTAAGACTATTTCCCGGATGATGAGCTGATGTCAACGGGAAAAGTCTCGTCGAAGGAGGGCCATGATGAGTCCCACATCGACGACATGAAACTCGGAACATAGTTTTGGAATGATGTGAATGTAGTAACCATATGAATGACTCAAATATACTGAAAAAAATACTGTGCAGACTGCAGAGGTAAAAATTCTTCAAATCCCCTTTGAACATCAGGCGGCACGACAAAAAACTTGGCAGCATGACTGAACGGGACAGACACACAATGCGATAGTGGACAATGCATTATTTTGAAAGACTCAAAGGAGTGACATGACTCATGAATGTGGATCGTCATGGAGATCAACTGAATACCCAAGTAACTGACATGATTGTGCAGACAAGTGCCATGTTCAAAGGTAACGACAAACAACTGCCATTATTTGCAAAATGATTCCCTTCCCATTTCCCCCATCATGATTGATGAGTGCCTCTTTTTAGTTTTATGATTTAAAAGAGGGTAACAAACACTCAGTATAGCTTGTCAGAAGACAAGTCCAGACTCATATGTTTTATGAACCTGAGAGAGGAGGGGTTCGTTCCCAAAATGGGTCTCTCAATGTTTGATTTAACGAGCCCACCGAAAGAAAACTCAGTATTGTTCATGTTTAGAGAGTCTGAACGAATACGGAAGAAGACTCCAAAGGGGTCCTTTTTCGTATGATTTAGTGTCTAAGGCCTGAAAAGTATAAAATCATACCTTAGAGAACTCTTCCAGTCATGATTGGCTGGAGTTTTCCTTTTTCGTAAATAGTCCTATCTGAATTGAAAAAGAGATAACCTACCGTCAGATGGATGACTTTTCAAATACTTTAACGAGCATGAAGAAGACAAGATCGCTCGACAATCTTTTTGTATTTAGGGAGCATGAAAATAGTTTAAAGAGAACTCCATGAGGTTTCTTTACACAATGTTATATTTTACGAGCCTGGAAAGAATCGGAAATGAACTCGACGACCTTTTAGTATTTAAGGAGCCTAAAAAAGAGGTGAAAAGAGGAATCTATTATACTTTTCATGTTTGAATCCAGAGCATGAAAAAGTAATAAACTAAGCTCAAACCAAATTTCATGTTTTAACTAGAGCATGAAAAATGAAAAGTAAGCTCAACATCATCTTACTAATTTTAACGAGCTTGAATATTAGTTGAAAGAATGCTCGAAGATTGGTTTCATTTTTACGCAAGCTCGGAACCAATGAGTAAACTATGCTTGAAAAATCCCATTAACATGGTATACGAAGGTTGGAATCTTGCCCCCAGGATGATTGCTAGCGAAGCTTACCCCTAGCATAGTTTCTAGTGGCTCGACATGCCCCCAAGCTTTGTTTCATTTGATGATTCTTCTTCCATACCCAAACTAAAAACCTAGTTGCTAATGTGAAAAAATTCACCAGGGGGGTAGGAAGAATGAGAATCGGGTAGCTAAAAAGAAGGTTCAAGTTCTGACACTGAAAGGAAGACTCGAGTCAAGGGAAGGGGATCTATTTCATTTTTACGCAAGCTTGAAACAGAAGGTAACTATGCTTGGAACATGGTTTCATTTTTATGCAAGCTTGAAGCCAAAAGGTAAACTATGCTTAAGGAGATCCATTTCATTTTTTTAACGAGCTTGACATAGAATGGGAACTTTGCTCAGGGATGACTAACATGATGGTCAGGTGTTGTTTCATTATTTTAATGAGCTTGACTCAGAATGGGAACTTTGCTCAAGAAAAACTAACATGATGGCCAGAATATGACATGATGGTTAGGTGTTGTTTCATTTTTTAAACGTGCTTGACACAGAATGAGAACTTTGATCAAGGCATGATTTCATTTTTATGCAATCTTGAAACCAAAAGGGTAAACTATGCTTACGGAGTGGTTTTATTTTTTAATGAGCTTGAAACCAAAATTAAACTATGCTCTCGACATGGTTTCATTTTTATGCAAGCTTGAAACCAAAAGGGTAAACTATGCTTAAGGAGTGGTTTTATTTTTTAAGGAGCTTGAAACCAAAAGTAAACTATGCTCACAAACCTGCTCCTATTGAACATGATATCCAGAGGTTGGTAGGTTTCCCCTATTTCATAAAAGCTAGCGACTTAGCTCCATTATGCTATCCATAGACTAGATCCATGCCCCCCATTTTACCTATGATGGGAAGAAGCTAACTAGAATAAGGGGAAGGAACCACAAGAACATGCGGCACATTCAGGGTAGTATGATTACTAGGAGTAATGCGATGGTTAGGTGCAACAAAGGAAACATGATCAAAGGTCACAATCTTCCCATCATGGGGAAAATTCATAACTCTAAAGAGCGTGGACACAACAGCCTTCATGGCATAAACATAATCACTTCCAAGGAGCAGATTGAAATCCAAAGGACCTTGGACCACCATAACATCAATATAGACAGTTTTCCCTCCTAATGTAATAGGTAAATAAGGAAGGGTCCCTAAAGGTACAGTAGGTCTTCGATTAAAATATAGTATCTGATCGGTGGATGGCACAAGCTGAGGAGAGCCTAAAGCTTGCCAAACAGTTGAGGATAGAATACTAACAGAAGCCCCTTCGTCAACAATAGTGTGAAGTATCTGCTTAGCAGTAACATTTAAAACTATCTGGAAAGGAACACTCGAATGAAGATGAGACTCTGTTAGGTTACTCTAGTCAAAGGAAATAACCTCATTACTTGGAGAGGGTTCTGTTGAAATAGACAAAATTTCCCCTTGCCGAGGACAATCAGAATGAAGCATAAAAACTTCAGCAGGTTTTGGTTCATTCTCTACTGGAAGAGAAGAACAAGACGAAGATTTGGTCAAAAAGACTACTTCAATATTAACACTCTTTGATGAAAGAGTGGGATCGGGTGGAGATGACGTCGACTCGACCACTTCAAATTCACTCTTCAAAAGAAGAGTGGGATCAACTAAGGATGGACTTGGATTGACCACTTCAATTTCACCCTTCAATGGAAGAGTGGGATCAATCGAGGTTAGAACTGGATCGACCACTTTATCAACCAATGGGGGTTCAAGAGACAACTTACGATAACCTGTTGGAAGCCGTTGACGAGAAATAGTAATATATTCCAACAACTTAGAAGCTTCATCCATGAGAGGAAAAAGGTAAGTAAAGTGCATGTAGTTACAAAGCAAGCAAGGATTTCTAACTTTACCCTTCCCATACTAAATGTCAATCTTTCATACAAATCCCCAACAGAGTCACCATATTTGTTAGCTGGAATATTTCACCTCCTGCGGACAGCAAGTTGTTCCACTGGTCTGAATGGTTCAGATCCAGAACAAATAGAGGAAAGAGGTTGAAGACTCTCCCTAGATGCCTTAGATACCTGGAATGTAATGCTTCGATCATTACCCTGTGTACCTACAATAATAATCAACACGCAAACATATCGAAACCACTAGAATATAATCTACTAATCTATGTTAGTGACTAAGGAATCTAACAACATACATGTGAAATCAAAAAACAATATATGTGGGGTAGAAATCAACTTACATTAAATAAATATGAAGAAGTTTACAGCCAAGCCTTAGTGTTGACATGCATCTCCATGAAACCAAGCATTCTCATCCCCATAAGCTCCAACTCTAATGCTCTCC